>CAOLHI010002146.1:0-286136 GCA_948474755.1 Ctenosaura bakeri
TTCAGTGGACCATTGAGGCATTTGGCAAGGGTGAGGAATGGCATTGGTTTCTGTATAACATGGATTCCATTATCTTTTGCCTGGGGGTACTGCCATCGCGATACATTAAAGGCTATTCTTCTCTTGCTTTGTACACCTGTGAGAGTGTGTGCTGCTTCCCCCTTCTTTTGCATGAGATGCCTGAGCTCTCATATCTATCAGTACGGCATTTACAGAGTGAAATCCGGATGAAGTCATTCTTGTGTCTTGCTATATTGTGCCCAGATCGAAATTCATAATTGCTCATCAGGAACAGTTATAAAGAAAAGTTTCCTTTCTCCCAACTTTCTCTCTCCCCCTCTGTGTGTGTGTTCTGCATAGCTATAACAGAAATGCTGTCATTCTCCTCCTCTTGTAACAGCAAACATTTTTGTGCCAGAGAGCCAAGCTAACCTCCTTGTCCTTTTTTTTGCCTTAGGATCACCATAAGTCAGTTTTCAAAAAGGAGAGATGTGGTGGCTAGAAAGACACTCTCTCTCTCTCTCTCTCTCTCTCTCTCTCTCTCTCTCTCTGTCAGCAACACTTTGCTTCCAAGTCAGTTCTGATTTATGGCAACCGTAAGGTGAACCTATCACAGGGTTTTGTTTTGTTTTTTGGCAAGATTTGTTCAGAGAGGGTTTGCCTTTGCTTTCCTCTGAGCCTGAGAGAATGTGTCTTGAGTCTTGAGGGACCCAGCAGCAAATTATATTTACAAGGGGGTCCCTGGTAAAGGAAAGGTTAAGAAGCACTGTACAAGACCCTTTGGAGAAGTGTAGCATTTTTTAAAACTGAAGTCAAGATGCCTTTGTATTTCTCCCAGACCCTTTTTCTCAACTTTGCGGCTGACTTACCATGGTATGTCTGCAAGGTGACTGACAAGCTCAGATCCATATCCAGGAAGCCAGTATGACTGTTAGACATATAGGTCCCTTCCCTCTAATTTATACTGAAACAGTAAAAAAGAAAGGAAATAATAGACGGGAGCTGCAGAGGCGAACCTAATTACTGATGAAACCTCCTTCGGGATGTAGGGAGACTTCGGTAGTTCTTAGGACAGCAGAATACCAGTGTTGGTAGCTGGTGCTGCTTAATTATTCTGCTGGCAGGAATCGTGGCATGCTGTTTTTATAGACTTTGCAGGACTTCATTAGAAAAATGTATCAGTAACTTGTGGATGTCTCAGAGTGAAGTTGCTCACTGTTTGCTGGATTGTTCTTACTGCTTGTTTCCCCAATGATATAGTACCAAAGCTAGGAATATATGTTTGCAGCTGTTCAAAACAACAAGTTGTTGTTGTTTTGATTATTACTACTATTAGCAGCATCAGCTTGGCCACTCTGTTAGTTGATCAACACTTTTTAAATCACTTGCTCTCGGTCTCAATGTCTCTGTTTCCTTTCCCTCTCCTCTCTGTGTTTCTCAACTTTGGAACTCCTGTACTTGCCAAACACAGATTTGCCCGTTAAGCATTGGGCGTCGGTTCAGACTGCAGATGGAGTGACTTTGCTTACTTTTTCAAATACATGTTCATTTGTGAAAACTGCCTGAAAAGCTTAGAAAAGCATTTGCTCTCCCTTAGAAGATTATTTTGTCCTTCTTCTGGGCTTGTGAAAACTAATATATCGATTTCTATTCATCTTCTGAACGGATTTTTTTTTAATGACTCAGTTTTCCTCCTTTTATCGGCAAATCTTTTTATGGCTAGTGGCAAACTGTACGGGGAAAAAAATATTTGTTATTACTACTCTAAAGCTCTGTGGAATTTCTACTCCCACCATGGATGGGACAATGGATGTTTTGTGTTTTGGATGCAGTAAAGCCTCTTTGGGATGCAAGCCAATCTGTAAGTAATGGGTGGGGGAGGAGAATGGAGTGAAGAAGGGAGAAGACATGTGCTCTTAGAACAAATTGGTCTGTGTAATTGTGGACTGCATGCTGCCACTTGTCTTTAAATATTGATTCTCAGTTTATTCATCAGCATCATTCCTAAATACTTGGATGTGTAAATCTTATTTGAATGTTTAGTACTCTTAGGTGACATTTGAAACGACTAGAGGGAACGTGTGGGGCTAACTCCACATCTTTCTAGTATCCCTGAGGGAGCGCTTCCAGTCCTGTGCACTCCCGTGAGCACCAAAGGCCAGAAAAGAGGTTAAGCCAAAAGCCATAGGATACCTTTTTAAGGAATTTATTAAGGCAGCATCTCTCTTGCTTTCGCACCTTTTGAGAAGAGAACACAACACTTCCTCACCCTAGCCACAGAGGACTATTTTTAAAGTCACGTTTAGACATCCCAGAATCTTTGATCCTTCTTTCCATACTTTTAAGGGCCAAACAAGATAAGACACCGTCGATCTGTGATCTGTAGGCATGTGGTTGCTCACTTTGGGGAAAGAATGCTGGACTAAATGGGTCTTTGACCTGATCCAGCAGGTTCTTCTAATTTAGCTCCTTAACAACTGATAGGGAAAGATACACATTGGGCATTTCTGAGAGCCAGCGGGGTGTAGTGTTTTGAACCTTGTACTACAACCCTGGAGATCATGGTTCGATTCCCTTGGGTGGGTCACACACTCTCAGCCCAGGAAGTCCCATGATTGGTTTGCCTTAGGGTCGCCATAGGTTGGAAATTACTTGAAGTCATGCAGCAACAACATCTCTGTACCTTGTTAAGTGTGAGCTACACTTGAGCAGACCCACTATGGTTTTAGAAAGGGTGATAGCAAAAGAGAATAGTTGCCTGTAATCTCCTATATTAGCTGCCCAGCCTTGCCAGTAGCATGGACTATACTGAGCATTCAACTGTGAGCTGCCACTGTCATCCTTGATAAATTTACCAACAGGTCTGTAAAAAAAAAAAAAATTATGGGGTGTGAAATCAACAAATTTGACTTAGGGTGACAGCAGAAATTGCTTTCGGCAGTAAATAGGATGCGATCATAGCGTGCCTTGGAAGCAAATTATCTGAACCAATATAAAAGACCATTTCCCTTCCCTTGCTAAATAACAACATGAAATGGTTGAGCCCTGAGATGGCACTAGGCAGATTGTTTCTCAAGAAAGTCTTACATTATTTGGACGTCATGCATTACCATTTCTTGCAGTCTTGGCTTTACTGTGTGTTTGGTAGTACTAAAAATTATCATGAGTTTTGTTAAGATTATCAGTAACTGAATGATGATTGGTTTAAAGGGTACAGAGGCCCTATCTAATCTGTATTCCAGAGCCAGGAGTTTTCTCTCCGATGTACTTGCATAGATACACAGCAACAGGGTCCATTCTCTTGGTCTACAACAGAGTTGTGGGGTGGAAAATTGTTGACACCCATCCACTCATATAATTCCTTCCATCCATCCATCCATCATTATCTGTGCTCTTTTACAGCAATCAGTTATGTTAGATGAGCTAAATATAGATGTAACATCCTATCTATTCTTCTGGGGAGGCAAACATTCACAAATTCTAGCTCTCAGAGGAGCAGACTAACAAATTAACACACTGCTAAACTTGTTTCTGATTCACAAAATCTCTTGCTTCTCAGTTAGTCACAAGTGCAAGTAGTCAAGACAAAATGTGACCATTTTCCTGGACCCACAGCCTTACGTGCATATGTCCTGTAATGAAATAAAATGTTCAGCTGGTTGTACTGAATCAGTTTTTTCTCAGTTTGAAATGGAACTGTTAAGTAGTGCAAACAGTAAGTAAGTAAAGCTGAAGAGGCTACAGTTATACCTTATCAAAGGAAAGTTAGATTGTTAATATAAGCTGGACACTATATTCCTGTTGAAGTAGTCTAGAATTTCATTGGATTTTTGGTTGTTCTGTGGAGTTACTATATGGAAATGATTTTTGTCCATCTGCTATGCTGCTCAGTTAGTTTTAAAACTGGTCCTGAGATACTGTATTTGGAAGAAGAAAAAAGGTTTATGATTGTATGACTCTTTCTGCTTTACAGGTGACAAAAATGGTCAAAACTGTCACAACTAGGACCGTGCGCCAGGTCCCACTTGGGCCAGATGGCCTCCCTGTGATGGACGGATCGTCTCCCATGGGCAGTTACACTGACTCTATAGACAGAAGGCACATGAAGAATGGGGAACGGTACATCACACCACAAGCTTCTTCTACCTTGACCCGATCCTACAACAGCTACAATGACTCCTATCCAGATAGTCATGATGGCCAGTATCGTCCTTTCATGGGCCACGATGGTTATGGAGACCTCCCTGACAACTATGGTAGCTTGTCCCGTGGCATCAATTACCGTCCACGTTATGCCTATGTCCCTGGGAACAGTTACCGGCCAGAGGACGGTAGTTTCACATTGCCAAGCAGGAGGGATAACTACGGCCCACTGCCCCAACCTCAGGTGCCAACGGGGAGCAACGCAGATTTGAACCGCTCCCAGCCAGAACGATTCCAGCCCGAGCCATATGGCCTTGAAGATGATAATCGCAGCCTTGGGGCCGATGATGAGGGGTATGAGCTTGATCCAGAATACTCGACGGTGAACCGCAGGACATCAGCTGGGATGCCTGAGAGAGGAAGGCCTCACAAGGGAAGGTAAAACAACTATCTTGGATATTTACTTTTCTTTATGCAGCCACTCTCATGGCTATTATTTAACACAGCTTTCTCCAGCTGGTGTCCTCCCATTAGTCCTGGCGAATCAGGAATGTTGGGAGCTGTATTAAAGCATCTGGAGGGCATCAGGTTGGGAAGGCTGGTCTTTTCACAGGCAGTCTGGGTGTTTGTATACACAAAATGTTTTGTACCATCTTAGGCACAGCTGATTCTGTTATGAATTCTCCTTTCTGGCATGCTAGCTTTCTGAATATGTGGCAATTCATTTGTATGATGGAGCTGGTAACCCAATTAACAATGGCTGTTCTCAGTTTAATTGAGAACCCCTGTAAGGAGACAAAAGACAAGCAAAAGAATGCACAGTCCATTCCTAGGAGGCCCACCAAAATGTCCATTAATTGTTTAGGAAACGGCTAAAAAGGAAGGGCAGTGATGAAATAATTACATTCAGGCAGACTTGCTTTCTCCGAAAGGCCTTCCTTTCTCCAAAACTGAATTTTATACTTTCTCATTAATTAGGCTATATAGTAAGGTGACTGCTTTGATTATCGTAACCATGGGATTGAATGAACAAAGTCCATTGCAAAATCTATTTGGTATCTTAAGAAGAGTATGAGAGCTTGCCTCACGAACAGAGGTGAGTTAGACATTCTTGGGAGACTCACCTTTCATCTCAAGATGCCATGGGGAACCCAGTGTAGGTGATTTCCTCCTTGTGTTCACCGACATAGGCAAGTCGTCTTTTGGAAAGACTCTGCCACGTTTCTGCAGCTCAACTCTTCTCTTTTTAGTAGCATGTAGTGCTGATTTACTGTCACAGTTCTCTTCCTCCTGGTGTAAACAACTATCCCTCAGAGATTGGTTGTGATGAGAGAGCCCGGCGGCTTTCCTCCCACTTACAATGAGGGAAAGAATTGATTTTCAATAAGTCTTGAAAGGTTAATAATTCTAGCAATGAATGAATTTCAGTCAATGGACAAAGACTACAGCTGGCAATGGGCAGCTAGAGCGTACACTGTTGTGACAGTGAAAAACAACCAAGACACGGATTTTCCTCCTGTTTACCTCCTCTCATCTTTACTGCTATTACTTCTACTTCCACTACTACTACTACTAATGTTATTACTGGTGATGATATTATTACTGCCATGACTACTCAATATCATGCTGCATTTTATTTATTGATTTAATTTCATTATCAATTATTTACAGGCTCCTGTATCCCTCTCACAGCAGCTTGTAATACCCTAAAATGCAAACTCATTACAACCATAAAATTATAATGTCAAACATAGTCTACATATAATGTAAAGAAAAAATGATAATAGCAGTTCTCAGGAGCATTTCCAGAATAAAAGAAACTAGGCCAATAAGCTAACCAGATTTTTAAAAAAATGTCTTTAAGGTTCACCTAAAACCCAGTAGGGAAGAAACCTTGCAAGAGACTTCCAAAGTGAGAAGCATACAACTGGCCCTGGCCCTGGCCCAGGTGTTATCCAGCCTAGTTAGCAGGTCTTCTTGAAAGACCAGAAAGCTGCACCTTGGGAAATGTTTGCCTGGATTGATATGAATACGCATGGTCTTTCAGATAAGCTGTTTCCAAACCTTTATGGCTTTAAAGGTTAACATTGTGACCTCAAATTGGGCCTGCAAATGGTCTAAATGGTCTCTGACATGTATCAGTCCCAGGCCTCATTGTCAATAGTGAGCAGTGGTGCAAGTTACGGTCCAGCAACATTGGATTAAAGCGTGCATACCCTCCAGCATTTCTCGGAGGAAAACCAGGGCGCATGTGGCCAAACAACATGCAAGCGTTGTCAAGATGGCAAAAGGTATTAAAGAGGAAGAACACACTAGCTAGGAGAGGCTGCTGCAGTTTGCTTTTGCCTGAGCCTCCTTGGAAGGGCAAGATTCCACCCCTTCCTCTCCCCTCTGCTGAGTTAACTGAATGCAGATGACTTTTGCACTCTGAACTCAGCTTTGTCCTCAGCTTATTTCAGTTGCTGCAAAGAGGGAAAGGGGGAGGAGGAGAAAAGAGAAACTGGGACATTTTAAAAACAGTTGTGATGGTGTGATGACAGAGGAGTAATTCAGATAGTTGGGGGTTATAAGCGTGGTCTGCAAGTTGAACAAGTGAAGCCAGCTACCTTCACTCAAGTCAACTGTCTTCACTAGTTACTATCATAATTAGGAATGTAATAAATTTCCCTCAATGGGGAAAAATGTATCAACCCCACCACAGTGAAGATCAGCCTCATGCCTGAAAACAAAATGCAGAGCTTTCCTCTTTATTTCCCCTCCCCCAATTTGCACAAGAAGCTTCTGTGCAAATCTCACCTTTTTCTCCTCTCTTAACCCTTTCTTTTTCTCTCTCCTTCTCTTTCACTCCCTGTCTGCCCCACCCACCCCCCACCCCACTCTCCCTCACACGGAGAGCCAGCTGGGCAGGCTTATTGATCAAAATAGTCCAACGAACCATCCGGTGCATATGATTTTCCACAGTCCACGCCACAAGGCAGCACAATTGTAATTTGTTCAAAAATAAGCAAACAAAAATCCCTAAACACCATGCACAATTTGTGCCACATTTCACTTGGCAGATGTAAATAATGAAAATGCTCAAAAAATTCTCTCTGAGAAGAGAGGGGGGAAAAGAGTTTTTTCATTCTCCCTTGTGGGATTTACTGGTAGTTTAGCAAGAATTTATGTGCCTAGCTGTGATTCTCTTCGTCTTCTGGTACCATGCATGATTTGGTTGTGGATTTCCCAGAGAGAGCTGCAGTCAGTCTATGTATGCAATATTTTGGGCTAGATGAGGTAACTCAGAAATGGAAACTTCACAGCTTCACATTTTAATGTAAACTCATAAGAATAGTGGAAACAATTGATATATATTATATTAACCAATTGGAGCTCTCCAGATGTATTTCTGTAAGTGAGTAGCCTGTCTTCTGTGCTCACGTGCTACAGAATGATCTCATTCTGTCTGCTACTAATGCCAGCAGATGGGTTAGACCTGTAATCCCTTTGCTGATTGTCAATTGTTTACCTATCTCACCGGACAGGTAGCTGCCAATTTGCTCCACGCTATCATTGTCTCCTTTCTCTCTCTAATGCCACTGTTTTCTCACTGCTTGACCCACTTTTCGTAACACTCACATTTGAATATAGACTGGGAATATGTGGTGGGGGGGCAAAGAGAGTGTCTTCTAATACAACACAGATTTTCCATCTGTCTGCATTCCACCACATATGCACGTGTCTGTCCTCATTTTTATCAAGTCGTAATTGCAGAACAATGTAAAGCAACTCCTACTGGATCCAGCCAAAGGTCTGTTGAGTCCAGTATCCTACCAGATGTAGGAAGACCACAATGTGAGTTTGGCAGAATTCAGAAATACCATGTTTTTGGACTACGTTGGCTGTGTTCCAAGGAGGATCTTGAGAGTTGTAGTCCAATAGAGTTTAAACTGTAGGGATTTTTTGTTGCTTCCCAGCCACTGGCGTTCAGCAGTATAGTGCTCCCAAATGTGGAGGTTTGATATAAGCCATCAAAGCCAGGTGTCTCAGTTGACATATTTACTCTCTGTGGATTTTGGCTAACCTCCATCTTTAGCACCACCTTACTATATTTTAGAGAATTTGGGGATAGTGCATTAAAGATCACTGTTATTGTTGCTCTTTATCTTTTTCCTGTAACATTACTTTTGAATTATACCAGAATGTTACCTGTTTAAACACAGGTCATCTTTAGTCAAAATTACCTGTTGCTGTTTCCTTCCATATGTAAGTTGTCCAGAGGGGAAGGGATGAAGGTTCTGTTCTATTTCTAACTGGAAAATAAGCCCGTCTGTGTTGCTC
Source organism: Ctenosaura bakeri (assembly GCA_948474755.1). Lineage (NCBI taxonomy): Eukaryota > Metazoa > Chordata > Lepidosauria > Squamata > Iguanidae > Ctenosaura > Ctenosaura bakeri. The sequence continues at coordinate 8,464 of CAOLHI010002146.1, forward strand.
TAACAGTGATCTTCACTGTGGACAAGAAAGTATGGGAGGTAGTTGCCCATGCTTCCTGTAAGCAGGGGAAGGAACTGTGTGGGCCTCCAGATTTGGTTGAACTGCAACTCCCAGGAACCCTAGCCAGCACAACTAATTAACCAACAGATAATGAGTATTGAAACAACAGGCTCTAAGGTATACTGTATTTGGTCTGATGTTGGGATGAGTGGGGTAATCAAAACTTAGCAAAGTTATTTTTTGGTTGACAACCTATAGTCCTCCAGCCAGCATGGCTGCTGGCTGGAGGACTGTGGGAGGTATAGTTAAAAATAAATAAATTCAAATTTCTGCCTTGGGCCAAATTAATAACAGCATGTGACAGTCAGGATTGGGATCTCAGAAGGGGTTCGTGGCTCTGTGGCAGAGTACATGCTTTGCTCACAGAGTCTCCCAGGATCAATCCCTGACATCTTGTTCTCAAAAAAACAAAAACTCAACAAGGAGCAGGTAAACAGATGAAAGTCTATCAGAAAAAAAAGAACAACCCATACAATTTTCTGTGTCTGTTCACAGCTGAGGACTCCTTCTGTGCAATATTCACACAGGGTTGTCGTGTATAGAAAGCAGCATTTTTTGCACAGGAAACATTCTTCCCAAATGCAAAGATTGATATCATTCCAGGATTTTTATGACAGGGCTTTTCGAAACGCAAAAAACGTGCTTTTTGACCATTTCTCAAATGTTTTTGAATATTCTTTCCATTTCTAGTATCAGTATGTGTCCTTATTCTTTCTGTCTCTCACTCACTCACACACAAACACAGAAACAGTTCCTCAGAGTTGATCAATACCACTGTTCAGAGATGTATCAAATACTTAACTCTTTTCCTGAATATCTGTGAAGCTCTAAGATCCCAACATCATCTTCCCTTCCACCCCTCCCCAGATTTACTGTCTCGGTGCCTCACTTTCAGCTGACATCTCTCCTGTCTCCTTCTCTGCCTTCTGTCACATTCACGATGTGTTTTTATAGCGATGTCTTTCCTGTGGTCATATTTCTTCATCTTCTTTCGAGCTTTGCCAAGAATCCTTCATCCTCTCACACTCCTGTGTGCTCTACAATGCCCATTTGTTCAACCCTGCAGCTCATCTGTCTTCCTCCTAATATTCCTCCTCTCCACCCAGAGAGCTAAAAATAAACAAACTATCTTTCTTTTCTTGAGTCTTGTGGGAATCATTGTTCTGGAGCTTGCCCCCACGTTCTCCACCCCCCAACTTTTGTGTAATGATATTTTCATTAGTTTCTTTTTCAATCCTTAAGGCAATTCCTCTTCTCTCCCTGGCCCCCACAGTGTTTTGACAATTAATATAACTACCTTCTACTAGCAGAAAGGCCATTGAATCATTGTGCAGTGTTTACTTCTTGATCTGCCCAGCTGAGCTAGCAAATCCGCTGTTTTGGTAGATTTGTTCTGCATGCCATTGTATCTTTCATTGTATTAGCCACTTTCTTCATGATCTCTGTGGCTCATACATATGGCTTATTCTGCCCCTGTGTGGAGATCTTTGGGAGCTTCTTGAGCTGTGTTTTGGTGGTAACCCCACCCCCTTGCTCACATGCACATAGAATGGTAGAGGTCTATAAGTTACTACGGTTGAAAGAGTGGAACGTCAAAAATGAGTCGAAAAGCCAGATATACCTGTAATGGTATATTTTCTATATTTTTAAAATTAAAGAATACTTTTCCCTTTCTAGAAAAGCTTTTGGAACCTAGTTTTTTTATAAGGTGTCTTTTTTTGGGGTCTGTGTTGGGGTGGTTCCAACAATTCTTTTGGGTCTTCTGGGAAAGGTCCACTTTCTCAAGACCCTAGAGCTTGGGATGCTGCCATCAAGGCCACAGGAAGGAAAGCAAGGAAAGAGGTGTACCAGTGTGGAGAGGGATCTTTAGGGAAAATGTTTCTCACTTTGTAATGGAGGCAAACACTGTGAATGAAAGACATTTGTAGTTTGAGCCAGGGAATAATAAACTTCAGGTCCATCCCTACTTAAATTGGAGAAGAGGTGTGAAACCACCAAGAACTACTGTGGCAGGGGTGGTGAATCAGTATAAGAACCAGTTTTAGTTTCTGACTATTTCCCAAGGCCTGCACTGTAGTAGTGATGGACAGGGCTAATAGTGGAACCAAAAATAAGTGATATTTTAATATTTCAGCACAAAGCTCTTACTTCTAGCAATGAACCTGTAACAGTCATTTCGAAGTTTGGGAATCAGAAAAAAAAATCCTGTACAAAATATCCAGTAAACCAGCAAATGTGATATCACAGGGATGGGGACATGGCCGTTGGGGAAACCCCATTGCTCATGAGGGCCGTAATCAGCCACATGGCATGAAGTTCCCCACACTATGAGTACTAGTCTGCAAGGACTGTTGTCTATTTATACCACCTGTTTTCCTGGATATGAGTTTGCACCATTATATCCCCTTTAGAAGGCTGATAGCACATTACATGGAAAATGGACGTATGATTTTAGACTATTAGAATATTTGGAGAGGGAAGGCTACATTCAGAACCGAGAGCCTCCTTATTGGTTGCTCTGTGTTTTTTCATAGCTTCCTGGGAAATTGTTTCAGAGTGTTAATCTTCTTTGAAGGTGAGTGCCTATAAGAACTAATTGGATGGTGATGGGGCCTGTAATCCTGTTTGCTTTTCAATAATGGGCTCATTGACAGAGGCTTTGGTTGGTAGGAGCAAAGTCCAAACAAAGACAGCCTTAGGTACAATTTAATTGCAATGCAGTGGGTTATAGTAGCTCCAGGCACTGCTAAGCAAGCATCACTTCTGATTCCAAGGGCTATGTGTTCCCTTGTCAATATGCTGCTCCTGATCTGATGATGGAGAGGTACCTACATGGCTATTGGATTCCTCCAGCCCATGTCTGGATGGTTGGAAGATGTCGCTGGTAGGTGAAAATTTGGTCGTTGTGGGGAAGAGATCTTTCATGTACCGTAATTTTCTTATGTGTATAAGGATGACTAGCTACAGTTGATGGCCATATTTCATTTATTTTTTCCATATGCTTGTATGAAATCATTACACTCCAACAAAGCTTGAACAAGTTACTTTTTGATACAGTACTACAATTCCAAGAATTCCTCATGCTGGCTTGGGGATTCTGGGAGTTGTAGTAAAAAAGTTAACTTGGCAAAGCTTTGCATTCAAATGAGAGGAAAGTTTCAGCAGGTCTTATATCTTGATCTATGTATTGTGTGTACGCACCTTCAAGTTGCTTGTTCACTTATGGCAACCCCATGAATTTCCTGGGGGTTTCTTAGGTGAGGAATACTCAGAGCTGGGTTCCTTCCTCTGAAATATGGCCTATAGCACCTGGTATTCGTCGGCAGTTTCCCATCCAAGTGCTAAGCAGGACTGATCCTGTTTAACTTCTGAAATCAGACAGGCTCTGGTGCCTTTAGGATATTAAGGCCCCAACTGTAGATTGTAGCATGGGAATATGAGAGATCTGAAAATTATATTTACGGTTTAAACTCTATATGCAGTATAATTGTAATTGTAAAGCTAATTTTCAGCTACTCTGTTTTAATTAGTGTGCTGTTCTTTTTCTCATCTGTTGCTTTACATGCTTTTAAACTATTTTTAAATTCAATGCTGTATTCATCTGGGAGCTTATTTAATTACTTTCAGGTGGGTTTTTTGTTTTGTTTTTGCTTTTTTGATAGAGTTCATGGGTGTATATGTGCTTTCAAGGTGCTGTCAACTTAGGATGATCACATGGATTCCCTAGGATTTTTTTAGGCAAGGCATATTCAGAGATGATTTGTCATTGGCTTCCTCTGAAATACAGCCTGCAGCACCTGGTATTCCTTACTGGTATCCCATCCAGGTACTCATCAGGGCTGACTCTGCTTAGCTTCCAAGATCAGACAGGATTTGGTGCCTTCAGCGTATTTAGGGTGCATGGTTGATTTTAGCTGTATTCTGTTTTATGTTGTAAGCTACATTCAGTCCTCACTGAGAGGAACGCAGCATCTAGATAAAGTAAATAATTAATAAATATATAAATAATAGAAGTCATAGGAGGGTTGAAACCCCAAATTGCTTTGCTCATTCTTATCCTGAGCCCTTGGTTGGTTTTGCTTTCATGTTTTCAAGTATATATAAACAGCTATGTGCTTGAGAAACACTGAGAAAGGGAAGCCACCTCTCATTCACCCTGCTTCTCTGGCAAGGGACTAGAAGGCTTCTCTCGGTGTCTTTGCCCTCTTCTCGCCCCTTTTGCATGTTGTTTACAAACCTGAGAAAAGCTTTTCTGGCTCACAACAAAGATCTCTCTAATGCAGAATTCTGTGGCCACAGTGGGCAACTAGATTCCTGTTGGTCCATAAACAGGACAAGATTGCAGCATGACATGAGTTCTGGGTTAAGTGGTTGGGATCCAGATCCAAAGCAGGGCCCCTTTTATCTGTGTGTGTGAGATGTTAATTAAAATGCAAAATATAAGAGGGAACAAACAAAAATCTTCACGAGTGAATCCATTTCCAGCCTTGCAATGTCTGTGACTAACAGCCTGAACCCAGATATTTTCACTCAGTTATTCAAGCAATGTGTAAACTATGGGTTGAGGAAGTGACTGGGGAAGAAGAGGAAGCAAGCTGCACCTTTTGTCTCAAGTGCTGGATTCCTGGAACAATTGCATCACTGATAATCCTGTCCTGAACACAATACAGGCATGATGTACTGGCCGTTGAATGTTCCTTCAACCCTGGCAAAGGGACTGTCCTCCACCAGATCTGAAGCAGCAGGCTAGCTTAGGGAATTGCGTGGTGTTCATAACTTGTGTCTTACAAAAGAGAGAGAAAGTTCCGGGAAAATAGCCTGGGGACTTCCACTGCCACCTCACAGCATCTCCTGCTTTGGGCCATTGCCTCACTCTGCCTATGGTAGGGCTGGCCCTCATGCAGTAGCACACTCCTGCTCATGTTCCTTAACAGCTGATATTGGGAGGAATGCTGCTACATTTGTGAGTTGAATGCTTGAGTGGAGTGGGGAGGGGAGGGGAGCCTTCCTTCACTTCTTCTGCTCTATCTCTGCTGTTGGAGAAGAAATCGAGTAAACAGGTGAGAGGGAAGCAGGTGACTTAGAACAGTGGTTCTCAGACTTTGGTGTTCAGATATTTGGGACTTCAACTTAAAGAATTCCTGACCATTGTCAAGGGTTTTTTTGGAGGGGGTCGTGAAGGCCAAAACTTTTGGAAGACCAAAGATTAAGAAGCACTGGTTATAGACTCTCAGGGGTACTGGGTGGGATGCAGCAAATTCCAATGTGTTCCCAGTGGTGTTATCGGCTGTCCAATAGGGTCCAATTCAGTGCAGAATCAATGGTGATATTTGCTTACTTCAGGGAGGAATTTGTTTGGTTTTCTGAACATCTTCCAGGGTTCCTGGCTGGGAGTGTTTACCCCATCACTAAAGGATAATTTGCCTTTCTCGACACCCCTTAGAGCTCATCAGGAGCTCATCTTGGGATTATGAGAGCCTGCACTTTGGCCACTGTTTTTCCACCTCCCAGAACTGAAGACAGTAGCATTAGGCGTAAGAATGAAGCGCATTACGCGTGTTATGTATGAGGAGGCAAAAGTCAAATCCTGAAGTTGGAAATGGCCTTTAGGCATTCATTATCATTATGTCTTACAAGGAAAAATATTGATATGAATGTAATGTTATTATCTTTCTTCATACTGAAGAATGGAAAACAGCTCTCTTGCATAAAAGCAGACATAATAGCTGTGGGGACGTTGTAAATTGCAGCCCTACAAACTAATGAATTATACATATTTCAATAAGTTCATGCATGAAAGTGCCTCAGTGTTTTTCCTTCCCTTCCTCCTTTCATTTTTGGCTTTCCCCTACTTACCCAAGTTCTTCAGGCTTCCTGTTTATCATTTTATCTCAAACTTAAAGTAATCCTATGGTGGAAGTGTTTGATAACACATGTTTCAATTGTGCCACAAGAGACTAATTTAGGGGATTAGTCATCCGAAGGTGATAACGCCTTTATTTGGTTCTGGCTCTGACTTGTTTATATGATCCTGGGGTTAATCAGGAGCTGAAATAATTGAAGGTGAGGGTATGAACCCCTGGGTAACTGGGGACTCATAGTTAGTCTCAGAATAAAGGGAGTAAACAACAGACAGAATGCAGGGTTGCACGGCATTGGGAATTCACACTATGAATGGTGTGTGGCAAAAACATGTTGGGATTTATAATCAGAGGAAGGACCATAGCTTAGTGAAACCACACATACTTGGCATACAGAAGGTCTGGTTTCTGTCCTTTGGTATGGCCAGTTTCAAGACCCAAGAACTAGATTGGAGAAAGATCTATGGCTAGAAACTGCTGCCAGCCACAGGTCAAAATACTGAGTTAGATGGGCCACTAACAGTGCCTCTATATACCCTTGTGGATTTATTTAGGGTGATAGCTCAACATCAGCCATCCCAAGTATTCTCTGTCATGTAAGGACTAACAACCTTGAACTGGAGGGCACTGTCATTGCCACACCTCATTATTTCCCCCAGCAATTAAGCATAACTTACTACTTCCTTGAAAAGACTGCATTGGATTCCATTTCTTAGGCATTATTAGTGGCATTATTAATGTGATCCTTAGGCGCTATGGGAAAGAGGAGGGTGGAAGAGATGTTGGAAATCAATCTGTTCTTTACTGATGGGTAGATACAAGGATATATTTGAAGCCTGAGAATCACCCCCAAGCAACATTTATGTCTCTTAGGATTAAAACATCAAGGCAAAGAATCTGATATGAAAAGAGCACAACTAAATGCTAATCTAAGGGGCCTAAATACTCTAAAGGCACTGGATCCCATCTGATCTCAGAAGCTAAGCAGTTAGTACTAGGATGGGAGACTGCTGATGAACAGTATGTGCTGTGGGCTCTATTTCAGCAGAAGAAACTGACAAGGATTCCTTTCCTAAGAAAACCCTAGGCTGCAAGTCGACAGATGACTTGAAGGCATGTGCACACACATTCAGACCTCAGTGCATGGAAATGAAAACAATCTTTCCAGCCTTGTCTTGCACTCTATGTTTCCTCCTCCTGTTTGACACTTGAAATATTTCCAGATTATTTCTCAGCATCTTCCTCCATTAAACTACATGGGTGAGATCTGTGCAGGGAAAGGCAGAAGAGGTAAATTAACAGAATCAGGAAATCAATTGCGTTATCAACACTGTCCTAGAGCATAATTATGTAAAGAGCATTGTGGGAAGATTAAGATGATGTCTCATAAGAGCAGACACCAGAGCAGGGGTGTCACTGCTGGTGGTCCTTGTAAGGGAATTGTGGCCTTAGCAGCTATGCAGTATACCAATTACTTATTTTAAAGAACTGTTCAAAACAGTAGTGTGTAGGAACAGTGAGAAAAGTCAAATTGGTCTGAAATATAAGGGGAAGGAGCAGTCCCCTCAAATTCCTGAATGATTTACTGGGCAGACTAAAGTTCCGAAGTAAGAATTAAATCCGGTGTTTTTCTTCTTGTTACTCTTTTAGCAGGGGCTATGACGATCCTATTGAGAGTGAGATTGTTGATGAGAGGATCCCATACCTGCATGGCAGTTATGCAGCACCCTTGGCGCAGCCTGAAAGGGGGAGCATGGCCAGCATTGACCGCCTGGGCAAGCGCTCTCCTTCGATCGACAGCATCCGCAAGGACCCCAGGTGGCGGGACCCTGACCTCCCCGAAGTCATTGCCATGCTCAGCCACCCCATTGATCCAGTCAAGTCCAACGCAGCAGCATACCTCCAGCACCTCTGCTATGAGAATGATAAAATTAAGAAGGACGTGCGGCACCTCAAGGGGATCCCAATCCTGGTGGGTCTGCTAGACCACCCAAAGCCAGAGGTGCACCGCAAAGCTTGTGGCGCTCTCAGAAACATATCCTATGGAAAAGATAATGAGAACAAAGTGGCAATAAAGAATTGTGATGGGATCCCAGCTTTGATCAGGTTACTGCGGAAGACAAACGACATGGAAGTGCGGGAACTCATTACAGGTCAGTGTCTGTATTATTATTTGTATGAACTTCTTTTTCAGGATGGTCTTTTAGTAATTTTACTGCCTATGTTGTAATGATGAAGATTTTTTTTAAAGAAATGAATCACAAGATCTGTGCAGGTTTAGGCCAAAGGCCTGGCTGAATCCAGCGTTCTGTTCCAATTGTAGTCAGTCAAATGCCCCTGGGAATCTTACAAGCCAGACCTGAAAGAGATAGTACACTCCCTCTCATGTTTTGTAGGATGCCTCGGTGTTGGAAGGCAACATCTAGCTGTTATAACTTATAGCCATTTATAGCCTGCAGAAGTTTGTCTAATCCACTTTTTAAGCTGTTTGTTTTGGTCGCCATTGCTGTGTTTTGTGCAACCAAATTCCATGAGCAGTGCAAAGAAATGCTTTTTCCTGTATCTGCTTTGAATGCCACACCATTTGATTTAGTTGAGTGAACCAGGATTTTAGTATTATGGGAGAGGGGGAAAATGTTTCCCCATTAATTTTTTCCACACCACACATCAGTGTATAGCTCATGGTCATGGCCCTCCCCTTCCATACCATTTTTTAAGCTGAAAAGCTTCAGTCATTATAGCTATGTCCACATGCGTGCTAACATACTTGCAGAACTCCAAAAGTTTAGTGAGATAGGACTTGCCTTTGTCGTGGAGCTACCACTATCTTGTTTAAATTTATTTATTAACCCTATAATCTTGTGCCATCCGCTAGTATTACTACTAGTAATATTTTTAATTCTTCTCAATATTCTACCTTCCTTCACAAAACCAGAATCAGGAGGTAAGATGCACTGAATTCACTGGGACGTTCTTCTGAATAAGTCATGAAGATTTCACTGTTAGTTAAAAATGTTACATACAATTACATTCTCTTCCAAAGACATGCTTTTTAAAGTAGCTTATACAGCATGTTTATTTGTCTAAAATGTAAATTATTCATATTCTACATTTCCAAACAATTTGTTCAACATCTCAAAAAGTAGTATGGGGAAAAAACCCATAGACTGGCATGCAATGTTATATTTTCATTGAATCCCACTGCTTCTACCAGATTCAGCCCCATATGCCATCATAGTTTGAAGTCCATAGTAGGCTTTTACTTTGTGACCTGAAAGGCTAGTAATGAAAGCCTACAGGCCAGGTTTGGATGTCTCACTAGACCATACTTTGAAGTCGGCTTGTTTTCAGACAAACTGTCATTAAAAACCAAACTACTTTCTTGGGGTAGATGAGCCAACAGATTGTAGTTAAGGGGAAAATGAAGTGGGCAAGGGGAAGGAGAGGAAGGGAACACATGGGAACAATCTTTGGTATAAATTTCATATACACTTATAATTGCTTCAAATCTCAGGCTGACAATCCTCCAGCTCATTAGTGTTTTCAGCAGTGGGAGTGAGTTCTGGAACAGGGAAAGCCTTCCATCCCGTGCCTCTAATTACCAAGCCAGATAACCTACATGGGTATATCTTCATCTTTGCCTTTGAAACTCCTCAGATCAGAGGTAGGCTTGCTGTCTCCTGCTACAAATACCATCACCAGTGACAATTACTCCAGTTGGCTGGGACTGGTAAAGATTGCCTGTCCCTGGTTTAAATTATATGGCTTTTATTTTGCAATAGTTGATTCATTGTAGTCTAGGTTTATTTTGTAGATAAAGGCTTCCCCCTTTAAAAAAAAAAAAAAAGTTCATTAATTTTTGTATAGTGGCGCTAGTTTGTCCAAAGCTAATTTCCAGAAGTGTGCTCATTTGAATGCTTTAGATTAGCAGATGGAATAATTTTACTTACATGAAAAGTATTTCACTTCTAGGTAGTCACTGTCTGCTTTCTCAGAGATGATGAGAACGTTCTTGAGTTTACAATATTCCTCTTGAAGAGTGGAGGTTAACCTTGAATTCTAATTAGTGAATTAGTTTTGTACTTGGAATATTGGCTGTCCAAGAGGATTATCAGAGCCAAACAAGCAGGCAGCCATTCACAATCTTAGGAGCTGTGTGAACGCCTGGTTTTGTTTTCTTTGTTTCGGTGTTTAGGTGACAAGTAATGTGAAAGTCAACTGCCAAAAAAATAAAACAAAATAAAAATAATCCAAATAAATGGATACTAGACCAAATGAAGTCAAATCTGGATTTTATTTGTATCTTTTTAAATTTTGTGAAATGCCATGGGTCCTGGGACAGACTTTTGTCATTTGTTGTTGCTGGTATTGCCAAAATGATGAAACTGATGCTGTCATACTTTGGATGTCTCGTGAGGCAACATAACTGACTGGAAAAGATGATAATGCTCAGGGAAGCGGAAGGAAGTAGGAAAAAAGACAGGCCACATGACAGTTGGGTAGATTCAATCAAGAAAGCTGCAATGGCAATGAATTTGGGAGACCTGAGCAGGGTTGTTAGTGACTTGGAAGTTATTCATTCATAGGGTTGATGTAAATTGAAGTTGACTTGGTGGCACAGAAAAACAACAAAAAATGCCTGAAACTCCAGGAAGTCACTGCCAGTCAGAGCAAACAGAGCTGGACTAGAAGGACAACTATTCTAACCAGAAATATAGTGGCTTCCTATATTACTCTCAGGATAAATTAGCACTCCCTCTAGTCTCAGACTCAGGCAATGAGTGTCAGTGTGATTATAGCCAAAATGGGGCCAGTGAAAAACTAGAGAGAGATACCTGAAAGTTTGGGATATAACTGAGGTTTGCAGAAGTATCTTCATAAGGTCAATGTAACAAAAGGTGTCACCCCTTCCTGCAGTCCCGTTGTGGAGGGAGGATACTACGTGGACACCAGAAGCCATGAAATGTGTCAGCTAAAATATAAACACGGCATGACAAGTTTGAGTGAAGGAAAAAAGTGAAGTGGTTTTAGGGAAGCCCTAGGTTGCAAAGTGAGGCAATCTGGTACCTCCAGATGATTTGATCTACCATGCCTATCAACCTTAGTCAGCATAGCCAGTGGCCAGGGATTATGGGCTTTGTAGTCATACCATCTGGCAATCTCCAGGTTGTCCACTCTTTCCAGTGTCCTGGAGGACCTCACAGCTGGCTGGCTGGCTGGCTGGCTGGCTGGAACTTCCAGACTCCACTTATGGTTTATACATTTAAATGATTTTTTTAAAAAAAAAATCCTCACATCACATATCATACTTTTGTGTTTTTCTAAACAACAGCTGGATTTGTGTGATCTGCTTTTTTTTGCCTTGACCAACTCCATAGTATTTGCTAGGCACATCACGAAATGAGCCACAACCAGCAACAATTCTTATGTTTTTTTCATGCTTTGAGTTGGACATGATCTCTTGGGACCCTGGCAGAGCAATGTGTTTCAGCTGATTGTTTGCTGATTCCTGACATAGGGAAGAATGGAAGCAGGCCTGATAAGGAAAGTAATATGTTATGATTCAGGAAAGCAGCAAAAGGTCTTATTTTATTCTGACTGATAAGGCTTGGTGTGGAACAAATGTTCCCATTGGAGATACTGGATGTGAGGCTTCCATTATGCTAGTTGGATAGGCAGCTGAGAAGCTGGGAGCTTTAACAAGCTTTTCCTTCATTGGGTACTCATTACAATATAATATTTTTGGATTATTTGGAAACGCTTCAGATCACTGACCATGGCATCTTCCTATTTGATGGCAGACAAATCCCTGATTCTGTAGACCAGAAACGTTGTTTCTCTGTCTGCACTGAATCAGTTCTTGCATACGTTACCTCTAAAGCAGGGCCCCCGCTGCAGATCTGAGCACCTGGGGAGGTTGTGCCTCACATCTTTTGTTTTGAAAGAGGCCGTGTTGGGAGCGAGATCCTTGCTCGGCCTCTTGCCACTTGGGGCGGGTGACCTATGGTTGCAGCTTTCATTAAAAACAAAGAAAGGTTACCTGCATTTTATATTTCCCTCAGGTGTCTCTATGATCAACTTGCAGTCATGAAAGCTGAGTCAATTTTTTTTAAGGGGGAGGGAGCAGAGTGTGAGAGGGAGTGAAAAGTGTGGTGAAACAGTATTTTACCCTCACCTATCTCACTGCTGTGGATTCTTCATATCACTGTTTTAGGCCTGTTAAAGTGTTACTATAGAAAACTTCAGTGTCAGCCCCCTCCCCGGCCACTGGGCCTGCGGCTTTAATTGTTTGCAGAGCAAGAATTTAATACCGATTCTCTTCCTTTCTTAGCCATGCAGAGCAATCATAATCTTCTTTGAAAAGAATCAACCTTATTGTTGAAGCTAGTGTTTGATGTTTACAATAGCTGATGTAAAAATACGTTGAGCTGGAAATCTTCAGCCATTTGGGATAACACTTTGTGAAGGAATCAAAAGAAGTTCCCCTGGCTGGTGTGAGAAGCCCTTTGGCACATCTCTTGCAAACTAATATGTGTGATCAAGATATTGTTTAGAAAGACAAGGGCGGGAGGGGGGACCCAAACCTGACAACCTTCTCTAAATCCTCCAGTCTACACAATCTGCTAACAAGGAAAAAAAAATTCTATTAGATGAGTACTCTTTTCTGTTGGGGAAAAATGTTAATGAATAAAAGTTCTCTTCACAAGGATGTTTCAGTGCATATGTTTTTGAGGAAGCTTTGAGAACGGCCAAGATCATACTTTCATTGTGAATGGAATTCTGACATTTTATGACACTGTTACCTGAGAAATTCTAAACGGGGTCCCTGAGTTTCAGGTGGGACAAGAATTATCCCAAGAAATTTATTGCATTTTGCCATGAGGGTGTGTGGTTTTGTTTTGTTTTTTGACTGGGATGCCACAGCTGTAGGGTTTGTTTTTTCAAACTTCCATAGCTTGTAATAGAATAGCTTGTAATTTGGATTAATTTCTCATTCTGTTGTTCTAAATGGTGAGCTGTCAGGAGCTAATTTATTCTTTTTAAAAGTTTCTGTTATATTAATTTGTTTAAATGCTAAAATGACCTTTTAAAAAAAAAAGAAAAAATCCATATTAGTATGATTACTGTCTTGCCAAAAGTGCATGTAAGCTCCAAAGCAGTTAAGTGAAGTGTATCAAGGAAACAAATACAGTGATTAATGTCTTTGCTAGCAGCCAGACTCTGAAGAATAAAGGCAGGAGGTGAAAGTGTTTGGGGCTAGAAGGCAGGTTTCAATTGATGGCTTTGGATTATTGGAATCTAAGTGGTGTTCCTTTGGCTGTTTCATGCAGCATTACATTTATGGAGAGGTCTGAAAGTGCAAGCTAGCTGGGGAGTCTTAGGGGGATAGCCTTGCTTATTAATGCTAAGGTATGGGTGTGGATTACTGTTAGTTAGTGGTGAGAGGAAAGCTGCCTGTACATGAATAGACGTTCTTTTTTGTCTTCAGACTTCACATGTTCTAGATTTCTGTTGGATATGCACTAGAAAGAGGTGCCCAGCTGGCTATGCGCTACAATTGCTGCTTAGGACTTCTAATTCAGGCCGAGAAATACAGGCATTGATCCAGGAGGTCCCATGGAGCTGGCCCTTCTATGTTCTGCTTTTCCCTTTGGTGTAGGTGATTGTGAGAGCATCAGCAGTGATTGTGCTCCCCTTTCCTGAATCTCTACAAAGGCGGTGTTCATGCTGGGCACTGATTTCCTTCTGTTTCCTCTGAGAAGTTGTCGGAGTGAGGACAAGAAGCATTACATTCTGCTCCTGCCCTCACTCGTATTTGGCTTCATGATGATGCCGTGTGGCAATGCTTCCTGCCTGAGGGGTTGAATTTGTATTGAAGGAAAGTTGACAGCAATGGCAGGAGAGATTATTGTTACTGTTGATAAAATTCATCCCCTCTCACTTTATACTGATACTTGTCTTCTGACATCACCAGAATGTTCCCTTCAGTTTCTCAACCTGCAGGCAGCATACTCAATTTGGAGAGGGGGCATTTTGACATTAATCCTGCTAGTTCAGCCAGCAGCCCACCCTCTGTGACATCCAGACGCATCCTCATTGTGGCTACCATTCATTAAAAAGTCCACATGGAATACCCACTGTCAGCGAATCTGCATACTCTGAAACAGACTACAGACAGAAGCGGTCTCATAAGATCTTGGAAGCATTACTTTTTGGTATATCAGCTCCCTGAACTCTCAAGTTGCTGGGAAACTCTGAGTGTTGTAGTTGAAAAAGTAACTTTCCCAAGGTCTGCTTATAACATAGGTGGGACAGAGCTGTTATGTTCAGTTAAATCTAAAGAGACTCTTGAGGCTCTTTTAGAGGTCACTTTGAAGAGAGGAACGTTTCAGATCATCAGAGATCTGTTAGTTGTCTCGGCCTCTGAGGTTATGGTTGAAGTGCCACTTAAGCATCGGGTAGTTGGAGATAAAATTCCTGGTGGAACATGCTGCCTACCTAACAATGTCCCTAAAAGGATTGCAGCAGAAACACAGGTGCCCTTGAGATGTGTGAAGCCATTGATTTGCTGTGACAAAGGCACTGAACAAAAATTCCAGACCACATAAGGAATGGCTTGGTTCAATTGTTCTTTTTTCCCTCTTGGTTCTCACAGCGGTGGTGCTCCGTTCCCCTTCAAAAACTCTTTTGCTGATGTATTTTGACCATGCTGAAAACCGCGTCTGATGTTTGTCAGCAGGAATATTGTCAATTGCTGCTCATAAAATAGAAAAATGTGTGCCAATAATGGTTCTGTAAACTGAGGCCTTTGCTTAATGGGAGGATTTCTGGAAAGGATCCTTTATACGTGTTTGTATAACCGTGCCATAGAACAAAGATGGGGAACATGTGGCTCTCAAGATGTGAGGTCATAATTCCCATAATGCTTCACTCCTGGCTATATTGGATAGAGATGGCCTCTATTGCAGTCCAATAACTTCTGGAGACCCATACAGTCCCCATCGCAGTTGTGGAAAATTTTAGTTAGGCAGAGGTTCCTAGTTATACATTGGCTTTAGCCACTGGCTGATGACGCATTTCCATTTTATCTCCCACAAAGAAAAGAATGGAGTATGTTGCCTGTATGTTGCCTCTCCCTTGGACTACTATTTTATTTAGTGCTTTTATTCACTGATGTTGGAATCCTACCTCTCCGTAAGGTCACCTTTTAAAGGCTTGAAGTTTTACCAGTGGAACTCTTACCTGAGACTAAGTCCACAAATGACTTCCTTCTCCCAAATATGTATTAATTGGAGACATCCAAAAACATGATCTAACTTTATAGCTGTTTGTAGACAGTGTTGCCATCAATCAAAGCCTGTGTTTTGCGTCAGCTCTTTCACACCACTAGCGATACACAGTGAGGGAATGGGGTAGCTAGTGGAATTATATGGTGGTGGAACTGTGGGAATAAACGTCCAACAAAGAGCCTGAGAGAGCTCAAAGAAATCACCCTACGCACACTGCACCATCTTAGATCTTGGGGATTCAATACTTCTGGGAGCTCTCGGAGATGAGAAATGTGCTACCTCCAATTCTTGAGCTGCCCTTGCAAGATATTAAAATTTTCAAATTTTATATTCATATCAATAGTTTGCACTTGGGACACCCAGGATTCTCACTTAGCATTCATACAAGAAGTTTGGAGAGCCTATTACTCCATCTCTATCTCATCCATGCTGACAGTATTTCAGGGAAGTAAGACTGTTATTAATATTATACCATTTTATTGACATAGAACTGGAGTTTGAATGACTCAACCAAACATCTAATCTCTGGCTTTCTCCGTCCTTGCAATCTTATCAAGCCAATGGAGGTCAGGTTGGGATGTAACCACTGGAGATATTTGACTGAAAGTGTTGAAATTGTCTGCTTAGTGCTAGACAACAACGAATCCAATTGAATTGCAACAAAATAGCAGACATTCTGCCCCAAGAAGTGCTGTTTTCTGCACTGTGATAGTTGCAGAATAAATTTATATATTTGTTTACCTTTCCCTTTGTTTCTGATATTAAGACCATATGTAACCCTGCACATGTATCCAAAGTGGCACTATCCCCTGCCCAAGAATTACATAGCAGGTTGAGGCAATTCAGGGTACAAAAAAATGTCATCATGGAAAAATCCTTAAAACTCTTAAAACCAGCCCCATAAGAAATAAATTATTTCAATGGACATGGAATACTGGCTGTTCAGTTTTTGGAACTGTAATGATTACTGTGTGTTGTAGCATGGTGCATAATTGGCATGCATGACTTATGTCTGTTGTACAAGATGAAACATTTTCCCATACATCTCTGTATGTCTGTCTTCATTCTTACCATATGTAAGCAAATAAAAGACCACATATATTTTCCTTTAAGCATACAGAACAGTGATAGGCAAAGTAAGTCCTCCTGGTGTTTTGGGATTGTAGACCATGAATCCCACCATCCCTGACCATTGTTCATGCTGTCTAGAGCTGATGATGGGAGTTGGAGTCCAGCCATATCTGCAAGACCATAGGCTCCCCACCAGTAGCTGAGGAGATTGCTGGTTCTAATCATGCTCACCCCAGACATAAATTTGCTTTACTTTGCTTGTTCCTCAATTACTCAGTCTGTTGCTAACTCTGGGTAATTGTCTGCGAAAGCTATGCTGAAAGAATTTGAACGCCTACCCCCATACTTAAACGTGAACGGTGTTCTTAGCACAGTAAGCCTGTAACAAACTGATAGTTAAAAGATCAGAGAACCAGCAGTGCTACAACTAATAAGACCTTATTGTGATCTGCTCTAATACTGTTCCAGCTTTTGGTGTAATATTTGAAGTGAGTTGTGAGGATGTCATTGGTTAGATCAATTAAATAATTATGTTTGCTGTGACTGATTAAGTGCGAGGATTCCGTTGACGATTGCCCACTGTTTTTCTCTGGTTAAAAGGGACCCTTTGGAATCTCTCATCCTATGAGCCCCTCAAAATGGTGATAATTAACCATGGTCTTCAGACGCTGACCAATGAAGTGATCATCCCCCATTCTGGCTGGGAGAATGAGCCAAATGAAGATTCGAAGCCTCGAGATGCTGAGTGGACAACTGTGTTTAAGAACACATCAGGATGTCTGAGGTGAGATTGGAATGGGGGACTAGGATGCTCACAACATTTCTGTGTGTTGAAAAAAGCAGGTTGGTGGATCAGTAAGAAAATCATTGTGGTGCTAAACTGTATAGTGTCCTTTGTCCATGTTTTTTGTTTGCACACACAGAGAAGATACACTGCTACTACTTGAGATTTCCACTATACATGGTCATGAATATGTCCAAATTTTTATTTGTGCTTTGACTGCCTGACTGATAAATTTGCCACTTTTAGTTTATGGTGTGATCAAACTTTATGTACAAATGGGCAGAGACACAGAGGTCCAGATCGGTTGTATCATATCTTGGATTATTAAGCTGTGGTAGGCATAAGACTTGTGCTTTCTCATGTTGTGTTTTCCCTCCTTTTCTGTGGACCACAATGAAAACTCCTGGCCAATTAACCATCCTTTCCCGTTATGGAAAATACCCAATCTGCACATTTGTAGGAGTGGCGCAAAGGAAGTCATTAATACAGGCAGCATCAACCTTCTCTCTCATCCCTATGTCAGGGTAGGACACAGGCCTTTGAATTCCCCTGCCAGACTTCTGTGTGTGTGCAGTATTGTGTCTTGCAAAAACGAAACTCAACTAAATTGATTGACCTCGTTTTTTTTTTTGACGTCGCCTTGTATTTTTATCTGGTCTCTTTGACCAAAAATAATCTTCTGCTCCCAAAGCTCATATACAGGCATCCTTTTAACAACACAGTCTTGTAAATGCTGACAGGGCCTCGGCACATTTGTGATTGATCATCCATGCAAGAAACAAATGGATTGATATTTTTAACCTCTCCTCTTTGAACTGAGGCAGGTCTTTGAAAAAAGTAAACTTGTGTGAGGGATGTTCATCATAACTGCATAGAATCATGTTTCAGTGGGGCACAACATCTTACTCTGTTTAGGACAGTTTGTTTGTGGGGGGTGAGAATAATCTGGAGCAAAGCCTGGTGCAAAAGGCTTACACTGGAACCATGAGCTTCCTTTGATAAGTACAACTGAATAAGGTTCACAGTCTTTCTACCCAACTATCCATTCGTGGTTATGTCAAAGGGTTTTTAGGCTATTATTTTGTCCATCAAAATTTTTTAGTGGATGGAGGAGGGTCATTTTGCTGCTGCTGCTGCTAACTCAAATCTATTGCTAATCCTTCTGAGACTACCAGGGGAACCAATTCTTCCTCCTGCCTGCCACCAGTGTGTAATAAACATCAAAGTAGTAAAGCCTTAAGGAGTAAACTGTTAACACATTTTTAAAAGAAAGGAGGATGGGGGAGCAGATGAAAGTAACATTCAAATCTGTCTTTCTCCAGGAAGTTAGTGGAACATACCAGGAAGTCAGAAGACTCCCAATACCTGCCCCAAAAGAAAGGCCTTTCCAAAATTGCGGTAAAGAGGATTCGAGGCAGCCCTCCTGATTTATTTTTTAAAAAAACATTTATCTCTCCCCTTTCCTCATTGTTCAATGGCAGTCCGGAGGGAAATTCCAGTGTACCAAATTTGTTTCTGAAATTTGTTCGAGAAAAGTCTTGGTTCTAGTCCACCCTATGGAGTAGTTGAGGTCTCACTTTGGCTCCAAGCCTTGAAGCTGTCCACTCTCTGTTAAAACTGAACCACATCTGCTCTGGTGGGGACAGTACTTTGTTCAGCTGCCTCATTTTCTGGTTGATTAGTTGTCGCTGTGTTTGACCATTTGTAGCTTGTTCTGCCCAACAAGAAATTCACCTTTGATGGGCTGCCCACTTACAGTCAGGGGATACTTTTAATTAGTTGCCCCAATTACCTTTGGCATATATTTAAGTTATTTTATATAATAACATATCCATCATGCTGGTTGGATTTCTCAAATCCTACCCTGTTTCACATTTAATCAGGTGGTGACATTACAGTGGTAGCCAGTTGTTGTCATTTTTGTGTGCCTTCAAGTCATTTCCAACTTATGATAACCCTAAGGTAACCCTACCATGAGGTTCTCTGGGGCTGAAAGTGTGTTACACACTCAAGGTCATCCGTTGGGTTTCCATGGCTGAGCAGGAAATTGAACCCTGATCTTCAAATGCTCAAACCACTACAGCACATTGCCTGTGGCAGGATCTTTTAGTGATGGTTCTGCAATGATCTTCCCTGGAACTCCAGAATTAAAAGTCTTTGCTGGGGTTTAAGATGATGCAAAGGGGACCTTCTTTGGCTGACTTCTGATTTGGTAGTTGAAATATTAGGAATTTCATCCAACAGTCTGTGGCCATTTTGTGAATGCTCTTTTATTTTGGGTTTTGGTGAGGTGGTGCTGGAGGTGTGTGAGTGTGCACATATGTGTTTGTCTATTGGTCTATGCATCAATAACATGGAAGTCCAACATTACTTTATACTGGGTCAGATTGTTGTTACCTCTCTCACTCAGTGGCTTCTGTGGCCAGTGGCTTCTGTGCTGGATTCCTCATTGAAATCTTGCCAGGAGATGTCAGGGATTAAACCTGGGGCCTTCTTTATGCAAAAGATGTAATGTCCTACTGACCTTTGTTCCACTGTCACTTACATCTCTTTTTGGTTATAAGAAATTGCCTTATGCCTTAATCCAGACCACAGATCTGGATTATCACATATTACAGATATGTGTTGTACCATTGGACTGTGACCTTGATTTTAGAGAGTGTGCATTCATAGCTGGGTCTAAAAGTGACCAATATTGCAGGAAAATAGGGTGATAGGAAGAGAAATGAGAGAGGGGGCCAGGAGAAAATGCATATTGGGAAGAAACTTCATGTGCAAGTTTTCTAACGGAGGTCTGAATGTGGTTGTCTGTCCTTTTTTTTGTCGTCTCTGGCGTTTGAGTCCTATAATGCCTTTAAAGCATTCACTAATACTGTGGACTGACAGAGACAATTCACATTGCTGACACCATGTCCTATTTTTGGGACCATGCTGGCATAGGTCACACCTTCCTAAATGGACAAGTTGCTAGCGCAGCAAGACTTGGAAATGTGCTGTAACAGATTTAGAGCTTGTACGTCCATGGTATCGTGCACTTCTGTGCCTGTATCACTTCGAGGCAAAATGATTGTTAGCCTGCAGACTGCTTTGAGGCTTGCTGGTACTTATAGGTGAATTCTGAAGCTGTTTCTTCTTGGTACGGCAGAGTACTGAAATGTAATAGCCTTCAGCTCAACTGCTCTTCTTGGGCTTATTGGCAACGTGGTGAGGAGCACATTCACTTCAATTGCCAAGACAGCTCCCGTGATGAGTATGGGGCTCTCCCACCTATGGAATTAATGGGATTCCTCTTGCTTCTGTAGAAGCCTCAGTTGCACATTAGGGCTTCCATGGATTTCACATCAGGCTTCAGGTGTCTGTGAGCTTAGAGATGATTGGAATGATTCTCACACAAGAATGGAGAGAAAATCTTGTGGGGGCGGGGAGAGAAGGAGCTGGGAGGAAACCAACTGCAAGCCCTGTTTCCAGTGATTTCTAAAAGTGTCAGTTTTTCCTTTTAGAGCCCCCTTTCTCCAAAGCACTTTTCAGCCATGGAGGGTTGGGAGTTTTCCAAGGGTGCCCAACCCTGTTCTATTTAATTGTAATCCGCACTTCTTACATGTAGAATTTTACACTTCAGGGCTGTTTGACTTGGGCAGCCTTTGCCCCATTCTATAAAAGGTGATGTTGTGTGTGATGGTGTTTCATTCTTTCCTCTCTTTGCTGTGCTTTTGAATCATTCAGCTTTTATGACGAGGGCTAATAGTTCATCCAAAGCTAATAAAGGACCTATGTCGTACCTTTGTAGAGCACTGGAGTGTACTTCAGCCCCGTTTTCACTGATTAATATGTACCTCCAGAATGTTTTCTTCATTTCCATTTCCTTGGGCTTGCGGTCTTTTAATGGAGCTTTGTCATTCCCTGGAGAGTAACTTTCTAAATGTAGAAGGTAATGAAAAGTGGTCTGAGAAGGGCTGTTATTGAAATGATCATCTGCCCCTTAAGACAGGCAGAGCCTTCTGAGTGGGATCCAGACATAGCAATTTTTCTTGATGCATACCTTGCTCTCTCGTTTCTATGCAAGATGTTTGATGTGGTGGAGCTAAAAGGTTGAGCTAAAATAAGCCTTAGATTGCCTCACTATTGCAGAATTTAAGATGATCATTAATAGATTAGGGTAAACTACATTGCAAGATTTTTATCTTCCGTCTACCACTCCCATTAGCAGGCTCCTTCACTGGTATGATCTTAAGGAAATTGGTATTGCTGTGTCTGTGTTACGTTTGTTTGTATCCTGATTTTGTCCTAAAATTGGGACTCAAAGCAGCTTACAATTAAAAAAACAAAACAATTAAAGCCATACAAAAAGTTAACATTGACACAGAGTTAAACTATTCACAGTATTATACCAATGTATACCTCCAGTTTAAAGGAATAAGGTGCAATTTTAAAAGATAAAAAAAGGCTTTAAACATTTCAGCTTAAAGCAATACAGTACCACTTAGCCTGTTCTGTAAAAATTGTCTGTTCTGAAAGCATGTCTAAATAAAAAAGTTTTAGCCTGCTGACAGAAAGACAGCAAGGAGGAGGCTATTGTGGCCTCCCTGGAAAGCAAATTCCAGAGTCTAGGGGCAGCCACCCAAAAGGCTCTTTCCTACACCCCCACCAACTATGCTTGAGGTGGTGGTGGGACTGAGAGAAGGGCCTCTTCTCATGATCTTAGGGCCCAGGCAGGCTCATACAAGGAGGTACAGTCTGCCAGATAGCCTGCACCTAAGCCTTAGTGGTTCATTATTTAACAGTATTTTGCAGATACAGGAGCCTTGATCTGGATCCAAATCCAAATTTGTGTGTTGAGCGGGGGAGAGGTTTATAACTTCCTCTTCATCCAAGCTTGGCTGAGAATGATGGAATTGTAGTCTACAATATCTAGAGGTCAACAATCTGAGAAAGATTGGATAAGATCTGCATCTAGACTCAGTCTCAAGGTAGTCATTTCAGAGTGAATGACTTGGGATTTTTGGTTCAGTTCAGAAGTTAGGATTTTGAGGCAAAGAAACAATAACTGACCCACAGTGTTGAAAACATGAACCTCACTGTTACAAGAAATAATTGTAAAGTCAGCTCATAGTGTTCTTGAGTTCCGAACCATGAAGATCAGGAGCTCATGGGAATGTTCCATCAGAAAAAAGTTATCAGGAAACAGGGAGTGACTCTTTATGGGAAGATGCATAGCATGTGGTACAGCACATGTTTTGCATGCAGAATCCCCTAGCTGAATCTTTGACGTTTCCAAGTAGGAATGAGAAGAACTTCTGTCTGAAAGAGTGAACAGTTGCTGCCAGTCAGGGTAATCCAGGGTAAATCCCATTATCCCCAGCAAGCATAGTCAAGGTTGATGAGATTGATAGTGAAGCAACATGTGGAGAACCTAGGCTGAGAAAGGCTAGCATGGATAGACCTGAGCTAGATCAAGGGTGATGAATTTCTTTTAGCCTGAATTCAGTTTCGGACAAGTTATCAGGGGCTGCATCCTTGTGGTGGGGTGGAGCCAAAGGCAAAAATGGTGGGCCCAAAATACTAGTATGTTTTATCTTAAAGCTGAACTAGGAAACAACCAAATGACTGTGTCATAGTCACTGAAGGAAGCCCAGATTTGGATTAGTCCTCTAGGAGTACTGGACTTAGCACCAGGGCCTGACGTTCTCCACCCTTTAGCTAGAAGGGCCAGTGGTCTAACTCAATATGGCTTCTGATGGGGCACCGGAATTTTCCCATTGATGGTGATCTTGATGGCCTTTTGAATAAAACTGAATTTGCCCAGGTGGGCTTTGGACCATTTTCTTGAACAAAACGGGAACAGTTTTCCCATTGTCAGTGTGCTCTAGCGTGTGGATGTGGAGTGATGTCAGATTATTAAATTTGTTGATGTTGATGCTGACTTGGTGTGATAAATAAATGAATCTGTCTGTTATTCGGTACGAAGCATACCATCGACATGGCGATCACCAGCCAAGAATAAATTTTTCAGCCATCTGTTCGGCAGGCTTTCATGTTCCTATTCCCTTTTTACCATCACTGACATGCTAGTTAGATGACCTAGAAACTGAAGCTCTGATGAATGGCACTAACTGCAAATTTAAAAATGTGTGTTGCCATTTGAAAAGAAGAAAGTGTGTGTCTGTGTGTGAGTGTGTACACATGCACATATATAGTTGATTTGATTTTATCTGAGTTTGGTGCCTGATAGAGGGATATGAACTCAAGGGACTGGTCTGTGTTGATTTTATAAAGCAGGGGAATTGGACCAGAGAATGGAGTAGGGAAGAATTTTTTAAAAAATTCAAGGATGGAAAAACATATTTTAAAATAGCCTGGATAATAGCAGTATGTCTGTTGTACCATCACAACTGCTTTAATATCTATCTTCCTCCCCTCCTCCTCTTGCTTTTTTTTTTTTTTTTTTGCAAGACTTACAAAATTTACCTAAAGTCATTCTATGTGGGTGGTAATTGTCCAACTCCTCACAGCACTACGCATATTAACCAGATATTACTCCTCATTTTCAGAAGGTTTGTTTGTTTTCATTTTTTAAGGTAGTATGAGCCTAAGGACCAACTTACATTTTCAAGTAAATGCATTCACACACTTGAAAAAAACCTTTTTATTCATTTAAGAACAAAGGAGGACTAGATGGCTATTGGTACTGTAGTACTCTGCAGCATAACTCCTTTCCCCCGCTGTATCTTCAGAAGATAATCTGCTGCACACACCTTTGTCAGCAAAAAGTCCTCAGATTCAGGTCTTGGTCTATCAAGCAGTATAGGTGACAGATCCAGAATCTGGAAAAGTTACTTTGGGATTACAGTTCCTCAAATCCTATCATGCTGCATAGGGGACTCTGGGAATTAGAGGCCAAAAGTAACTTTCCCAGGCTCTCAGCAGTCCTGGGAAAGAGTAAAGATGAAGGCCATGAAGGACCACAGACGATTGTTAGTACTACCATTACTATTATTTATTTGTTTACTGTTTTTGTTCCCAATTTAGGACTGAAAGCAGCTGACAACAAATGAAAAAAAACCCCACATTGTTAAAAATCTACAATATGCAAACATTAAAATGAGATTAAACAGGTACAAAAATTACAACAGACGTCATTACCCATAGAAAGAGAGAGAGTGAGAATGAGCTATAAACTTACAAAGTACTTTTTGTGTGTGCTGCCAAGCAGACAATGGGAGTTTGAGGGCATGGAGCAGAACAGCCTTCCCCAACCTAGCACCTTTCTGATGTGTTTGACTGTATTTCCCATAAACCCTCAACGCTGGCCGTGTTAGATGATAGGAATTGTTGTCCCGCACATTTGGGGAACACCCCGTTGAGGAAGGCTGGGTTAGAATTCAGCATCTAAATTCAAGATAAGATACAGACTGCCTAAAAATGTCTGTGCTCTCAGTTCACAGCGGAGCCTGTGAATGCTCCACCGGAGAGAACGATTGGAGTTTTCAAGTTTCCCCCTATTTTCAAAATGGAGAATCCATGAAGTCCACCACACTTCCTGTTCCCAGCAAGCCTAGATGCCATTATAGTGTAACCTGGTGGCCCCAGTTTGATAGTTGGGAAACCCTTCCTTCCACAAGTAGTCAGTGCAACGTACATACTACATGACTCAAAGATCAGCGTTCCCCCTTTTTTCTTTGCCTGTTTTTAAAAACATCTTTGCCTGATGAAAAACCCTGTGGTCCTGAAAGCTTGCACAGAGATGTTTGTGCCTTTTGGTTGGTCTGGTAGTATTGACATTGTCTAGATTTGCAACAGAGTGAGGTTGCGTTGTATGAGCGAGTACTGCCCTTCTTGCCCATTAATTATAGTGATTAATGGATAGTATTTCTCCAGAGAAGACTGTTGAGGAAAGAGAGCTTTCAGAGTGCACTTTGTGCCTCTTCCGTGTCTTCCCATTCTGAGGGCATGCTGACAGCACAGGATAACAGTAGCATCACATATTCTCCTGCCTCCTCCTGCAGCCCTCCCACTCAGGCAGCGTAGAGCTGCTCCCAAAACTGACAGATGGAGGAAGGAAGGAAATCCATAAATATTTGAGTTTAAGAAAGAGAGCTGCTTATGCGAGCATCTCTCAATTTCTTCTTGTCAGAAGAGGAGAAAGTGTTTGTGTGTGTGTGAGAGAGAGAGAGAGAGAGAGAGAGAGAAAGATGTGTGTGCTGCTGCTTCATACTTTGCCAGAAGAAATATTGGATTTATTTTCCTGTTTGAAGCAAAGCAGAGTGAGTGTTTAGAATGCCAAAGACTTTCTTTAAAGGGCAGTAAAAAATTAATGGTTTAAGCCAGTGCTTTGCAAGCTGTGGGGTGCAATAGTTGCTCAAGGAAGTTGCAAGAGAAGTCACCCTGCAAGTATAGCAAATGTGAAAAAGAAGGGCAAATTGTGTGTGTGTGTGTGTGTGTGCACCGTTGAAGACTGACTTCTTGCCAATCTCAGACATAGCTGCAATCAGCTTCCCTTTTTTATGCTTTTCCCATCCAGTTTCTCCAAACATCCAGTTACTGGTGCACCAGGAGCATGTCCCTTAGTGATCATGAGGCAGTTTCTTGAGTGAAAGGGAAGTAAAGAGAGGGGATGGAGGGTGCAAGGGCTCAGCGTTGAGAGGGGGACACATATGGCACAAGGGGTCTGTGTGTGTGAGAGAGAGAGAGATAGGATAGAACGCATTATGTTGTGACGGTGTTGATGTCCCCATTCCTTGTTCTCCTCTCCTGAGATGTGCTTCTAGTTACCTACTAGGATTTTGGTGAGGCTCTGAGGTTCTTTTGGTCCCAAATCCCTTCCTTCACCCCCTCCCCATCCCAGTTACCATTGGAAGAACTTCTGTGGGCATCCTGGGGGTGTGACAGTACTGGTAAATGTTTCATACTTAGAAAGTATGGCCTGGGGCCAGCTCAACTGTTTCATCAGCTATGGACTTTCCTGGGTAGGGATAACTTGTCCACAGTAACCTGTGCACTAGTGGTTTCTCAATCAGACTACTGTAGTGTGCTTTGTGTGGTGCTGCCCTTGGAAGACAACTCAGAAGCTGCAGGTAGTGCAAAATCAGTAGCCACTCAATTCCTGAAAAGCATCTGGCAGGAGGTGCTGGAAAACGTCCCTTCACTACCTGTGGCCCTGAAGACCTACGTCCAGTTAGAGTGATTAATACGGAGCATGGACAGATGCAAGTAATCTGACTTCAGCACTCTGTGTTCCTGTCTAAACATCAGGTCTTTCGTTGCTGAACTACAAGTCTCATCATTCCAACCTTAGGGCATGCTGGATGGGGATGATGGAACCTGTAGCCCCACACCTCTGTGTGGGCAGGGGAAGAAACAATGAACAGGGCTATGTCCCATGGCTACATATCTGGCATAGCTTCTCACTTAAGCAAGGAAGGAGCCTGGTGCTTTGTTCTTGCTTGATGTCCACACAGGGACCTTTTGCTTTGGTGCTTGTTGAGTTTAAGACCAAGATAGAAGAGGAGTGAGATGGGGTGGGCAGGTCTCCCTGCTGAACATACAACAGCTCATCTTCTGGTAAGGCATAATAAAGACACCCAAGCTGAAAGAGACTCTTAATTAGCTTCCAGATCCTGTGCAGGATCATGGCATATGGCTGTCCCGAGGCTTATATCATGAGCAAGAGAATCTAATTCCTGCCACTGTAGGAATTCTTCAAGCTCAGCCTGCCAGTGCCTGATGTTTTGCTTGTAATGGCAATAAATTATGCATTGCTTTTAACTGCCGAGTCACAGCCTGGTTGCACCAATGCCTTTTATGCTTCACAGTCAACGCCAAAGGTGGCGATTAAAAAGTTGTACTCTGGTACTATGTCACCTTCTGGCATTTTCTCATAGGTGTGTGTGAGGTATCCATACTGAAGGCTTTTTTAAAAAACAAAACAAAACCAAAAAAAGCCCAACAGATTTACATGATCTGCAGCTTTTTGAAGCAGAGCACAGACCCAGAAGGAAATCTGTACCTTTGTGGTGCATTCTATGGAACAATAAAAAATTACTTATCAGAATGCCCATTTTAAATGTGCACAAAGAACACAGTATGCATTTCTAAAATGAACACAGATGTCCTTTGGTTGGCATAAGCATTTGTCCAGAACTGTGTACAATTGAAAAATACATTTAGAAGAATGCACACAGATATATATATATATAGAGAGAGAGAAGAGAGCGGGGGGGTTTAAACCAGGGCAGCAGAGTGAGGGCGTCAGGGGCCTGCATAGAACTTGGGTAGAATGAGCCTGTTACTAAATTGTACCCCAAATTCCATTTTTAGACTGTCCCATCGCAACTCAAATGGAACCAAGGCAAGCCCTTTAATCTCTTGAGCTCTAGACAGAAGAGGCCCGGTGAAAGGGTGTTCCTCTCTTCCATCCACTCTCTGCCACTGTTTGAATTGAAGCAAGTTTAAAACAGCTAAGCCTATTTCTGCAACTCCCTGTGTGCCAGAGATCTCAGTTTACCAGAGATGATTTTTTTTTTCTAGCAAAGGAAGAGGGTGTATCTTCTCTGTCATATGAAGGGACTCTAAGGCACTATGCATTGCACAATGCACTGGGTCAGACACTAATTGTATACCGGTTCCATTGGGTAACTCAACGTTTCAGCAAAATATGAGTTCTACCACTACTGTGGCCTTTCCTTCGTGTAAAGCAGGGAAGTCAAGTTTCCCCCTGAAACTGCATCCGTGGCTGACCAGGTGACTCAGATTTTTTTTGCAGATGCTGCAAACAGTGTGACTGATGCCCCTGGCATCTCAAGCAAGAGGGGCCTTTCCAAGTAGAATAATAATTCCAAACCTGAGCAGGCATCAGCCACTCAGTTATTCTCTCACAGTAGGCCTCTGAACCACTTGGTATAATCGGAGCGTGAAGTGAAGCTCTGGCAGAAAGGTCACCTTTAAGGTGACCTGTGAATATTTTAAAAGTTTTTTTTCTTTTCTGAAGTACATGTGGTGCTATGTGCTAAATGTTCTCAAATAGCAGCTGGGAGAGAGATGGCTGCAATTCTGCTTAGCAAGGCTGCAGAGCTACCTGTTTTTAGAAGAGGGGGTGCGTGTGCCTTCAAGTTGCCTGTCACTTTATGGAGGCCCCATTAATTTTATTGGGTTTTCTTAGGCAAAGAAGGTGGTCTGTCATTGCCTGCCTCTGAAATACAGCCTACAGCACCTGGTATTTGTTGACGGTCTCCCATCCAAGTACTAACCAGGGCTGATCCTGCTTAGTTTCCAAGATCAGATTGGATCGGGGTGCCTTTAGGGTCCAAACTTTCTGAGCTGGAGATCTCTCTGTGTGTATATTTTTAATGAAACCTTAGAATCTGCGCCAGCTGAGTACTCAAAAGGGTACTGGCTAGAATGCCTAGAATCCAGATAAAATCCAGCCAAGCCAGAAGTATGACAACCTTATTTATAGATGATAGGCCAATCACTTCCTGTTTACCCAAGGGGGAGAACCTTGTGATGAAGTTGAAAGAAATGGTGTTTTCATCAAAGATGAGAAAAAATTCATGACAGTGTGAATTGCTCAGTGATAAAACAACTGGCTGCCTTACAGTATGGTGGACTCTCCTTTATTCCAAGCATTTGGAAAGGAACTGGTGGACACGTATGATGGATGCTGAAACAGTGAAATTTCTACTTTGGTGGTATTGATTGGACTAGATCCCCTTCGGCATACCTTCCAACTCCATGATTTTAACTTAGACTAAGCCCTGTTGAATAAAGTGGGATCTACTTCTGAAGAAACATCTGTAAGATTGCACTGGGATCTTTGTAGTTTCCTCTTGAGTTGATTGACTGGCTTCCCTTCCAGTCCTTTAAGGTGGTCTCATCTAATGTCAGGGCACCCTCTACTGTTGGCTGGTACTCTGCTGCCTTTGTGTTGAACCTCCTCTGCTTCAGTTCCGCCTTGTTCCAAGTTGCTGTTTCCACTCACAAACACCTTCTCACTGTCTGGTCTGTTATTAGTCTTCATGCTCCCTGTACGTCAGCAATCGAGCTGCTTTGTTATTCCACAATCTCGCTTGCTCTCTGCTTGAATTGAAGGGCAAAGGTTTTCTGTCTAAATTGAATTGTATCCAGAGGTGGCGCTTACCATGTGGGGGCTTCACAACATCACGGAAATACCCCAAATAAAATTCAAACCATGCACATTGATGTTCTGTGATGTTTACGGGTCACCTTGAGCGGACTTCAAGTTGAAATCTGTACTAAGAAAAGACTGGAGGTTGGAGCTGAGGATTTGAGCAGATGCATCAGGAAAGGGTAATATAATCACATCAAGACTCGTCTTTGTAGTTTTCTAGACCTACCAGCTAAACATGTTTCACTTCTCAAATGGAAATAGAAAAGGACAGCCCTTTTAGGAGCGCTCCCCCACTCCGAACACACAGATCCATGTAGCTCTGGAGACAAATTTTGCCCACTAAAATAGGTCTCTGTGGGGGGGGGGCGGTTATGTGAACAAGTAAATAACAATTCAGATGCAAAACTCAATTGAAAGAATTAAGTTCTGTAAGACATGTCTGAAAACACAGCTGGGCATGCCATTTGGCAATATTTTTCTGGTATTCTGATCATGATCAGTACATGGGAAGAGTATATATGGCCACCTGCAGCAACATGTATTCACTGGTCTGTAAGGTGAATTCAGTGAAAACTACAAGAGTCTTGGTTGGTAGCACATTTTCTTGAATTAGGTCCTTGGGTGTGACAGTGTGACTGCCATGGAAAAAAATATGTTCTCTCTAGGAATCTCTAGTCCTCTAGCTCGATTCTATGGTCCGCTACTGCCAGAAGTGGACCATAAAGTGGCTCTGGAGGACCTAGAGATTCCTAGAGAGAACATGTCTCTAGGCATTGCTAGGTCTATCAGTGTGACTTTATGACTCATTTTTGTTGGAAGCTGACCATAAAATCACGCTGGGGGATCTAGAGATTCCTAGAGAAGTTTTCTCAGGGTTTTTTTTTTTTTAAGTGTTCATGATTTTTATTTTTATTTGCATTTTTCCACTTTCTTGGGGTCTTGTACCCCAACCCCTGTGAAAGTGGAGGGCTTGTTGCAGAAATAAAGCTTCTCTAAACATAGAGAGGGGAAACTCTCTTACCTGTGTACTGTGTGACTATAGATAAAATCTTTTAAATGGTTGTTATGTAGAATATGTTTCGCATCAGTTATTCGTGTACATCATGTGGATTACAAACAATGTACTTTACTTTTCCAGTGAATGATGAAAGGTGAGCAATTTCTATTAAGGCAATTAAATTTTTGTGTTTTTTCTTTCTATTTATTTTTCCATTTCAAATATTTGTATCTTGCTTGTCATAGATATTTTTGAGGTAGCTTCCAGCACAACAAAAGCAAACAATATGTAAAACAGCTTGCCCTAATGATCCTGATAAAATGAGTAAAGCATTTTTGTACTTTCATTTTCTTCTAATGTGATTTCTTTTACTTCTTTCCAGCATTTAGAATAGAATAAATTTGTGTACTGCTGTAATCGTATAGGATAGTACTCTTTCATCCTTTCTAATCAAGACCTTTGCGTATATCAGTAAAAATATCAAATGATAACACTTCACAAATATTTCTGTTCTTCTGCGAATTACGCTTTTGACAGCACACCAACATTTCTTGACAATTCGGAAAATCCACTGTTAAAGGTGCAAAGTTTATCTTTTATTCTTACTCTTCCACTTAGAGAAGGTGTTAAATGTTGTTTTTCCAAGGTCAAAAATACCGTTTCAGTAGTATGTAACAGACACTTTGAATATGAGGTGAGCATTACAGTCCTAAATAAGATTTGAATCTTTAGGTATCTACCTACCTATCTACCTATCTATCTATCTATCTATCTATCTATCTATCTATCTATCTCCCCTGAGGTTTTTATATATATTGTGTATTTATATAGACAACTTGCTTAGAGGGAGATGTGTGTGTGTACACACACACACCTCCCTCCCTCCCTCTAAGCAAGTTGCATGGTTTTGGCTTTGAGGGAGAAGGCAAGCCAGTAGGCAGAAGTGACGGTGAAGCAAAGACTCATTTATGGAGCAAGTATCACTGTGGATATCTTGCCCTAAACCAACCCCCAAGTCACTGCTGATGGTGTCCCATTCTTCCATCCTTAATGGTGGGGTGAGCAACGTGACTCCCCCCCAAATGTTTTTGGACTGCGACTCCCATAATCCCTCATAGTTGACTATGCTGGCTAGGGTTTGTGGGAAGTCCAGGTAAGGGCCCCTTAGATTAGTGTTTAGTTGTGCTTTTTTCACATCATATTGTTTGCCTTGGTGCCTTAATTCCCAAGAGATATAAATGTTGCTTGGGACTTACAGGTGATTCTCAGGTTTCTTCAGATATTGTTGATTCTATCCATCATAAAGAATAGATTGATTCCCAACATCTCTTCCAGCCACCTCTTTCCTGCAGTGCTAAAGAATCACATTTGTCTGTCTGATGGGTTTCTCCAGCTGTACGAATTTACTTTTCTTTTAACATTTACTCAGAGCTCCCTTGCTTTGTTTTCCTAAGGAAAGCAAGACATTTCAACAGCCACACACAAGCCCTCTGTACATTATTTCTGCTAGCGGGTTGGCAAGGAGGTTAGGATTTGAAGAGTGGTATCGAGGTCATTTTTTCTCTCCTGAAATGTTTGCCAAGGGAATGGAGAAGTGGAGCCAGGAGGAAGTGTGGAATCCTGGTGAGATGCCCTGTAGTGATGAGTACTTTTGTGTGTGTGTATGTGGAGACTTCATGGAGGTAAGCAAGCAGTTGTAAATTCAAGTAAGGAAAGATGGACTCACAGCTTTGTGGAGGAGCCATAGTTTAATAGAAAAGCACATCCTTTGCATACAGGAGCTCCTTAGTTTCATTCTGGGGCAGCTCTAATAATAAGGATCAGGGGATATCATCAACTGCTGTCTGGTTCTTGTAACCGGAGATGTGTTTACTCCTCAACCTCTCTACCCCCAAACAAAACTGGAAATCAACACACAGCTGTTTCTAGTTTAGATTTTTCTGTGGGTTTTTTGGGGAGGAGGGGAGGAGGAGTTGCATTTTCAGACCAGCATCAGCAATGGCTCCTGGAGGCAGAAAATTGCCCCCTGAAATTTGTCCATTCCTGCTGTAGGTTGGACTGCCTCAGACTGCAAGGAGGGCCTCATGCACTCTAGTTCTGCTGTGCACAAGATAAACAAATCTTTTCATGCAGATACTGGATGTGTGGAAAGACGACTAGATCAGGATTCCTCTCCTTTGGTGTCTTTGTTCTCAAGATGGAGGGAATTTTTTTTGTATAGTATAGCAGAGCCCTTACTTGAAACTCTAGACTGGTATAGCCTAGAGTTTGATTGATCCCCTTAGTGTGAAGAGGATGGTGTTATATGAGGGTGAGTGTATAGTCGGACCTTTCTTTTTCCGAGTTTGAATGAGCTTTTACCAGGATGTGGGCCTGAATATCTTCCTAGGATGCTCCTCTTTTATGTGTAACCATGAAGTCCAGCAACTTCCCATAAAGCAGAACAAAACATTCCAGAGAAGCAATGCACTTGCTTCCATGCTTGTGTGATGAAATAATAGGAAACAAGCTCAGGATGAGGTCCTTCTGCAAACTGCGTTGTGACTTTGCAAATGGTAATCAACTTGTTTTGGTGCATTTCTTTTTAAACTTGCTGTCCTTGTGCCATCTTTCTTGGCTAATCTTAAATAAAGGCATTTGCTGCATAATCCAAGGTGACATAGGATTGCAGGTTGCTGAAGGAGATGCAAACATTTTCCCAGTCAATTGAAGTGCTAGAGCGCTGTGCTCCATACTCATATTCTTCTTACAGAGGCCTGGATACTGCCCCAAATAGGAGTTTCCCTACATCTAGTTCCAGTTAGGTAGCAAGTGATGGCAAAATCTTCTCTACATGACACGAGAGAGCTACTGCCAATAGCAGCAGATTTCTCTTAGAAGAGAAGCTGCAGCTTGATGAGTGAAGCACATCTTGTGCTTGGAGACAATCCCACATTTCTGTAACTGGGAGTTCAGTAACTCTTGTAGGGTCATAGTTCTCATACAGTCACTGCATTCATGAGTTATCAACTATATCTGATTTTGTGTGCCTGCCATTGTGGAAGATGATAGGCATAGAATGAATGTTTCTGCTTGAGTCACTTTCGTCCTTACCTGGTACCAAAAGCACAGACATTCCCTGTTAAAATTACATTTTGCATGTTGATGATGATGATGATGATGATGTGTGCTTTGAAGTTGTTTCCAACTTATGGTGACCCTAAGATGAACCTATCAGAGGGATTTCTTGGCGAGATTTGTTCAGAGCGTGTTATAGCCAAGTATTGCTAGGACCCTGTCTGTGTATTCTCTTTTGTCATCTGATCAGTACATAAATTACTAATAAAGCAATTGTCAATGGAATTGTCTCCCCATTCCTAGAGCACTGATATCTGCAAAATGGGCACTATTAGAAGCATAGCTGCCTGAACGATCCACTTAAAATTCTATTCTGAATAGGTGACAGGAAATTGGTGAGGCGGGGGTTCTCTTTGAAATGTAATCTGATCATTTCTTCATTAAAATTCTGTCAGGCTTCCCTTAAATGAAGGGCACTTCAGACTAAAGAGAATTAAAATGTATAATAGAGGGATGTAAAAAAAAAAAATTACACGCTGCTCCAGGTGGTTCATTTTCACTGCAATTGTGTCGCCCTTCGAGCTTTAAATAAAAATGTCCAATTTTTATTAAAAGCTATTGGAAGGTGGAGCTTTAACTGTTATTATGGCGATGGCTTCAAGGTGTGTGTTCAGAGCTTTTTGATTCCTAATTTTCCTTTCCATAAACGCTTGACTTTGTTATTTGATTGCTTAGCTATGTTTCCTGATTTTTGTATAGCCTGGGGTGGGCAAAGTGTAGTCCCTCACACTTCATGTCAACCACCCCTCAAGGTCTTTTTGTGATCTTCTCAGTGCATCCCAGTGTATGTGAATATAGGATCACCATTTTAATTCTGCTAAAATCACTAAAGCTCTTTTTTTCCTAAATTGGGAGGGGTTTAAAATGAAATTTTGATTTAGTGGAAAACTGCTAAATGAACTTTAGTCAGTGGGAGAAGGATGCTAAGGGCTATGATTCCAATTACCCCTTTGTCTACAGCTCATTGTGGTAGTCAATATCCATATTAATTAAAGTCATGTAAATATAGTTAAGGTTCATCTGCACAGCAATATCATCAGTGTTGTTCTTGTCATCTGGGGGGCAGGAGGACTTTAGGAGCATGGTGATATACTTCTTCCATGTTTGGAATCAGTTGATGGACAAGCAACCATTGAAGAAGGCTGTTACTCTCCTGTCTTGCCTGGGGGGTTCCTGAGGGCATCCATTTGGCTGTTGCAGAAAACAGGATGCTTGGCTGGAAAGGCTTCTGCTGCCCCTCTGAAAGGCTTCTGGGCATGTGTGAAGGCTGGGTGTGTTCCATTTCAACACCCATCACCCTTAAACAGAAATGGGATAATCAGATTTCTAGTGGAAAACTTCTGGAGGGCACTGGGGAGAAGAAGACCAACAGCATGTCTCTACCTGTCTTTGAGGAATTTTCGAGTACACAATAAGGTCTTTTTCTGCACAGTGTAACTTTCTGTATGCCATATGGCAAGATTAAACAGAAATATAAAGCAGCACTGTGGGTTTATTTCCTTTGATGTGCATCTCAAGAAGACATATCCATCTCAGTCCATGTGTTGTCTGGCTCAGAAATTAGAGAGTCCCCTGAAGAAGTGTAAAAAACAGATTCTTTTTAAAAAAGACAATTTCCCCAGCTATTAGATCTCAGTAGAACTCAAATGTTGTGCAGGTATTGGTGCTTAGGTGGGAGGGCAGATTCTGAACAAACCCAGCAACCCACTGGGAGGTGGCTTCCAAGCAGAAAAATGTACAACCTCATGTTAAGTCAAACTCACTGTATTTGTATCAAATGTTGTTTCAGGAATTTGGTTAGCATGTAATAATGGATGCATTGCAGAAACAGCCATTGTTTCTGTTAGTGTTAATTTGTTAATGACTGCTGTTGAGTGAGAACTGTTAAAATGTTGCATTGATGATGAATGTGTTTGTATGCCCTGAAGTCACCAGATCTTGTCTGATCCTAGAAGCTTAGCAGAGTCAGCCCTGGTTAGTACTTAGATGGGAGACCACCAAAGAATACAAGGTGCTGTGGGCTACATTTCGGAGGAAGGAACTGGCAAAACCACCTTCGATTATTTCTTGTCTGAGAAACCCCTATACAATTTGTGGGGTTGCCATAAGCTAACAAGTGACTTCAAAGCACGTGCAACATTGGTTTAAAATTTTAAAAATCAATTAAAATAACTACAAATGGCAAAAAACTAGTTTTTCTCTCTGCAAAGTAGTTAGGTAAAATAACTTGTTACCCGGCCTATCAAATATTGGTACTGAATTATTTAAATAAAATTTGAAACACCCTGAAATGGTTCCATTGATTCAGAAACTGTGACTGTTGTTTTATCACTGTCTTTATTGTCTGTCCCTCCATTGGTCCGCTCCCTTCTCTCCTTAATACTGCTTTTGCACAAATGTTCCTCCTCCCAGCGGGGAGGTCTAGAAATGTAAAAAAGGGAGCCATATTGGATTCTGGAATCTGAGTGTTTCCTGTCATTGGATCAGGCTCAGAAAAGTGTATTATTAGTGATCCATTTGTATAACAGGTTTGGGGGGAAAATAGCTCTTTAGTATCATTCCCCCCGCTTCCTTCCACCAGTTCAGTTTTTGGGGGAATTGTGGCATTGGCCATTGACTGCATCACATTAGAATCAATAGAACACAACTGTGTTTAACTATATGTTATGGATTTCAGTTGCTGTTGTTGGCAGTTAGTGTTTAGAGTTAGCATAAACTAGGATGCACTGACCGCACCAGTGCTCGCCTTCAGCAGAACATTATCGTTCAGTTTCCCCATCCCTATGACAGAAACATCATATGTCGACCTTGGAGGATTGTTGTAAGGGCTTGAATCAGTGCTATTGTGGTGGCTGGGGACCTGTGTCAGTGGGAGAGTATATCTGCTT
Organism: Ctenosaura bakeri; assembly: GCA_948474755.1. Classification (NCBI taxonomy): domain Eukaryota; kingdom Metazoa; phylum Chordata; class Lepidosauria; order Squamata; family Iguanidae; genus Ctenosaura; species Ctenosaura bakeri. The sequence goes on from CAOLHI010002146.1 coordinate 44,656, forward strand.
GGATTGTCATCTAAAGTTGCTATCTAGGGGGCTGAAACCTACTCTCAAAGGAGATTTGGCAACTTGAATTGATCTTTTGAAGCTTGAACTGAAATGCAGAGCAGATAGGCTGCCCTGTTGATGTGAAAGTGGCTGCTGCCGTGCTGGCTGTAATTCTGAGCACGCTTACCTTGGAAGAAAGAAGTTGTAGATTACAGAATACTTCATGGAGAGGGTTTTTCTTTTTTAGAATGTGTATCATATTTTGTTATGTGTCTTCCATTGAATTTTCCTTCAGGTGTACATAATAGGGAAACGGGTGAAAAATATTAAAAACAAATCCAGTACGTAGCCTTAAACAGACCAGCATCTGACAGGGAAAGAAACTGCTCTGGAATATAATGAACTTTCCTACTGATGTTGGTCTCTGTCTTTTCACGGGTTTGTTAGAAACGGTTTTAATTCTGTTTAATGTACTCCTGTTTAATTGCATTTTAGCCATAGCCGTTTATAAGTTTTCATGTTTTTGTAAATACTTTTTATCGTACAGTCAGCCCTCCAGTTGTATAGAGGTTAGGGGTGCAAGACCCTTAAGACATTGGAAAACCACAAATAAAATCATGAACCTTTACAAAAAAAATAATCTCAGAACACTTCTCTAGGAACCTCTAGGTCCTCCAACATGATTCTGTGGTCACCCTCTGATGAAAGTGGGCCATAGAGTCAAACTGGAAGACCCAGCAATATCTAGAGAAATGTTTTCTTTAGGAATCTAAGGTCCTCCGGCACCACTCTATAGTCCACTGCCAGCAAAGCAGACCACAGAATGACACTGGAGGACCTTGAGATTCCTTGAGAGAATATATATTTTTCCATGGCAGGGACAAATACAGTAGGAATTGTTTTAAATAAATAAAAGAAAGAAAATAACCCACAAAATAAATCTGTGAGTGCTGAGCCTGTGAAAGTGGAGGGCCAACTGTATTTGCCTTAATTTTTGTAAGCCACCTTGAGTCCCAATATTGGGAGAAAAGCAGGATATCAGTGAATAGATAATAATAGCTACAGGTTTTTAAACAGCAACTGGATGGCTGCCTCTCAGGAATGCTCTGGCAACAAATTTTGTGCCTCAGGAGAGGAATGGATTACTCTAGTCACCAAATGATGCCTCTGCTAACTTTTTTGTTTGCATCCTGGCTTTTCCTCAGAATGGGGTCTCAGATGACTTTTCAGGACCCTTCCAACACACTTGAGTGTTAATCAAATACTTCAGCTTTAAACCTGTGCAGATAACTAAAAGTCATTGATTTTTCCAGGTTGGAAGAGTACAGTATAAAGCTGTCTCCTTCGTCTTCTCACTGTAGGGGCTGCGTATTGTTGCATTTTAGTCATCTATATATGGGGCTGATGTTTTTAAATTGGCAAACCTCGAAGGAAAAATTCAGCACGCTGCTCTCTTTCCTGGCTAGAGAAGAGGCTGTTTCCTGCAAATAAGGAAACAGTGAAGGTGTGAACAGGCTCCCATGCTTAGTGGTGTAATATTGTAGCTGACTTGAATATCAGACAAGGCTTTAATATTTAGCAGATCCTCAACTAGCAAGACTTGCTATAAATGTACAGTTCTGTCAGGCAAAACTATGGCACATCTCCTCCTCACTCCTTCCAAACCACCTTTTAGCTGATGTAGCCTCCTTCCCCAACATGGCTCTTTACTGGATGGGGGAAAGGAATAAGGGGGTGGAGATGTGTCCTGCTCCATGCTTGTAGCTGAGTGCACCGCAAGAGGCGTCTTCCATCACCTCCCAAGAGTTCCCAGGAGTACTTGCAGACTGATATCATTAACGTGTATCCAGATATAGAAATGGAATGGGATGCTTTCATGCTGCTATCCTCTCCCCCACCAACACACATGCACTTTCCACCAGAATCTGCTAAATATTAAAGCAACAGGAACCCTATCTCATATCCAACCTGGCAACCCTTTGTTGTGGTAACACTGTATAAGAGTTTGCTTTTATTTGGAATGGAAAGAATATTAAAAACTATTTGAACAAATGATCAAAAACTGTGTTTCACGAGTATCAGGAAAGCCTGATGGGGAACATTCTGGACCGATGAGAATCTTCACAGTTCAGGACTTATTCTATGCATTATTTATTTATAATTTGCTTATTTTCCCAGAGGAAACAGCTCTCTTTTTTGCAGGAAATACCACATTTATCTCATGTGAATTTTGCATAAAATAAAGTCCTGAACTGCATATAGTCTTTGAGAACTGCACAGTTTTCAAAGGCTTCTTCACCACAGGAAGAAAATTGCTAAATTTATCTGTCACTTCCCTTGGGAAGGAAATTAGTGAAGATTTACATCCCTAGCTATTATACCTGCTTGACAGGTAGGGGACTCTGAAGTTCACAGGCAGGAAACAGACTCACTGCCCTTGGTACACTGGCATGAGTGTTGAATCTGTTTTTCCTGGAGCACTTCAGCCGCCATACCCTGGTGGGTCTCAAAATGATCTGTTTCGTATGTTATTTAATTCAGGATCATTAGATTCTTAATGACCATGATAGCTGCAGGAGGGGAGCTTGCTTAAATTGCAGCGAAGATTATGACATTAATGCTTCTCTACCTCTTGTTTGCAGAAATGTCAGTTCAGATGGAGCTGAAGCCCGCAGAAGACTCCGGGAATGTGACGGATTGGTAGACGCCCTCCTCCATGCTCTGCAGTCTGCAGTGGGCAAGAAAGACACTGATAACAAGGTGACTGGTGGTCTCCCATTATCTGAAATCAACGTGATTGGTACCTTAGATAGGATTTTATAGAACCTAAAAAGGTGCAAAAAAGATCAACTGAACAGATCAAGGGAGTAGAACAATTCCCCTGTTATGACATTTAAAACAGTATGCCTCTAAATATGAGTTTGTGGAGACCATGAGCAGAAGGAGGCTACATGCCCTACTTGGGGGTTTCCCAATGGGGCATCTATTCAGCCACTGTGAGTATAGAGTACTGGACTAAAGAGGTCATTGGTGGCAGCCAACTTGGTTCTCCTGACAGAGGAAAAATGCTTGGTTTTACCATTCATGATTTGGTGTATCTGTGAGTGTGCATGTTGGGGACTGTGGTTCACTTGGAAATTTCTTCCCTCTTGATGGATGGTTGGAGTGTGTAGAAACCATGTGGCCTTCTGGATGTTGTTGAACTGCTACTCCATGCATCTTTCACTGCTGGCTAGGGCTGCTGGGAATTGCAGTGTGATCATCTCTGGAGGCAACACATGATTCTTAGCCCTGTTCTAGAGAAAAGCACCTTTATATACAACAAGGACTGAGGAATAGGTGGCTTTCTGGATGTTGCTGAACTGTAACTCTAATCAGCCCTAGTCTTCTTAGCCAATGGTAAGGAATGGTGGGAATTCAACAGCTCCAGGATGACATATTCCTCATCCTTGATACATATTATTCTAAAAAGGGGGAAAGTAGTCTTGTTTCAGCTTTCTGTTGACTTTCTGTACTGAAACAGACTAACAGGGCAACTTTTTTGTATTGAATACTGAACTGTTGCTACTGGTACATGCACTTTCACTATCACTGCAAATGGGTAGCACTGGGAAAAGCCTACTAAATCTGTTTCCCAACCCTACTTAAAGATGCTAGGAATTTCTTATGTGCCTTTCTGCATGGAAAGCATGTCCTCTCCTACTGCATTCCTTCCTCTAGTTCAAGTGTGGGTAACAGTGAAGGGTGAGGTGGTTGTCTTGATCTCCAGGGGACCTTGCAGGGCCACATCCCTTTACTGCATCCCCCATTATTTGATTTTTTTCTTTTTTTTTTTTTTTTGCTCCCATGCAAAATTGGGGCCTATTGGGACATGGGTGGTAGGGCGTAAGGACATGAACCCCACAGGATATAGTCTTCTCCTGCTCAAGGGCCCCCTAAAGGTGGATTTTGCAGCTCTTTACTCTTCCGGACTCCCTGGCCTGCCCATTTTATGACCCAGAGTGGGGTCAGGGGATTGTCTTTCCTCCAATCTTCCACAAGCAGCAGTCCACCTTTGGAATATGTTGCAGGGTCCCCTTGTATTGTTTAGCATCACAAATTACTCATCTTTGTCCAACATCAAGAGATACCTTCCCACCATCTCTGGGTGTTTAGGTGGGCATTTTTGGCAGTCTACATGGCCATCAAACACACAAAAATTACCCCAGAGCCACTGTAGTTGCCTGTGCCAGCTTTAGATATTGGCTGTTGCAGCTCTGTGCCCAGAGTGTCATCCTATCACTGCTCAGTTCAGGACACTTTTGAACATGCCATTACATTCATTTTTCTTAAAAGTAACTTTAAGAGGTCTGCTACATGGGGTGACGGGGAGGGAGAGGCAACCCATTTCCAGCAACCCTGCCATATCTACATTTGAGGCTTTTGTCATTGTTTCCTGGCTCCCGACAAGCCCCTGATGAATTAGATTGCTCCGTGGTCTCAGGCAGTGGTCTTTCTGCCACCTGGGACTCATTAGCTGGAAACTGAACCCAGGGGGCCTCATACATACAAAGTATGTTTTCTTTCACTGAGCTGCAGCAAGAGAACAGAAAAGTAAGAGGAAAAGAAAAATGTTTTCCACCAAGTACTTCCAAAAATGCCAACTGCTTTCTTTGGTGAGGTTTTTGTCCTTAACAGGAAAGACTGTAGCTCAGCATTGGGGCATGTGCTTTGCATACAGAATGTCCTAGGTTCATTTCCTGGCATCTCCAGTTCAAAACCAGGCAGCAGGTGATAGGGAAGGCACTTTACTGGAAACCCCAGAGAAATGCTGCCAGTCAGAGTAGCCAGTCCTGAACTCATGTAAGGCAGCTTCCAAGATCCCTAACAAATACTTCCAGAGAGAGCCAAATGATTCACAAGTGGGATCATATGCTGTAGCCCAGTTGTGATGATTATCACCTAACGCTCTGTTCTATATGCCCTGCCTGATTAGTAGTGAGGAACTATAGCCAGCTATATTACGTGGTTTTTAAAAAATTATTCTTTTTCCCTTCTCTTCTGTGACTGCTGCCTCGTAGTCTGTAGAGAACTGTGTGTGCATCATGAGGAACCTCTCGTACCATGTCCACAAGGAGGTCCCAGGAGCTGACAAATACCAAGAGCTAGAAGCCAGCCATCCTGGAGGCCTGGGTGGGACTCACAAGAAGAAGAAAGATGATGCAGGCTGCTTTGGTGGAAAGAAGGCCAAAGGTACGTGTCTCACTGCTACCTCCAAAGAGAATGAGGCAATTGACACTGTTCTGGTACACATCAGCTTGTTCAGGGACAAGGTTTGGCCTAGATATTTGTGCCTGGATCTCTCGCTTTCTGTGTATCTTCTCCCGCAGATGTATGTTCAGCTTTGGAATCCACAGACTGTTTTGCAAGAGCAAGGCCTCATTACCTGATAAAGGAACCCCTGGGTACTTAATGGCCAAACTTAAAGTGTATCTGTGATGCACAGTTATAGAACTTTGTAACCACTTTGCAACTTTGTGGCTGCATCCTAAGAAATCCTGGGATCTCGAAGTTCACTGCAGTTCTTAACATTCCCAGGTAGGAGTTTCTAGAACTCTCCCCTAAATTACCCATCCCAGAATTCCTTAAAATGGAGCTATGACAACTGATATAATGGTGGGATGCACATACACCTTTAGATATAATAAAGGAAGATGTGTATATTGAAACTAGTGCTCAGCTGGAATGTTCAGATGCTGAAAATAGAGGTAGTGGTGGTGGTAAAAGTATTTACCATCCCTGTATTTCAAGTGAGGAAGGGCAAATTTAGAGGCATGGGGGAGCCACACTTGTTTACATTCCTACATACTATTTTTGCTGCCATTCTGCATTTTTATTTTTTCCCCAAATTTGCTTTGAGCTGCATCCTGTGAAAGTCCCTATTAGTAGGTGCCATTTTCACTCAGAATACGATTTGTAATGGGACTATGTTAACATAAAGTCACCATGGGATAGTTTGGGAAAAATAAAATAGGCAATTGAGAGGCCACTGAGATGCTAGTAAGTCCAACCCTCTCCCCTGAATCTCTCCCTTCACAATTACTGGAAAATGGGTGAAATAACCTACTATTTTTGTCTCTAATAAACAATGCTCCAAAGGTGGGGAAGTAGCACAGGTGAGCACCCCCAGACTCAAAATTCCTCTCTTGAAACGTGAAAGGGATATGAAGTGTGCCCAGCCTCTCATATTTGGGAGAGCATTAGAGGAATCAGTAGTTCAGCTCTGCTGTTATTATAGTCATTTGTTTAGGTATTTTATTTATTTTACTCACAAACCAGAAGTTTCTGTTCTCATCATATAAGCTGTACTTCATTATGTGTAACAAAGTTATGCCATTTTTTATGGGTAGTACTGCAGATGGGAGGAATGGCATGGAAGGACCTTCCTCAGATATTCTGGGGTATGCCCAAGTCCTATGCAGACAAGAGGCCTAAAATGGTCAAAATGGTGCAGGGGACTGGGTGCATGTCCTCTCTCCACAATCCCCAGTCAAGTTGGCTTCTCAAAAAAAAAAAAAAAAAAGGGAAGTGGCATGCAACAAGATCTGCAAAGGTTTCTACACATGTTCAGCTGATGGAGGTTGGTATTCTCTTCCTCCTGCTGCAATGACCACCCCTCCCAAGAACTCATTGTTTTGCTGTGATAGCTCCCCACCATGGCCGTTCCATGCTGGGGGGGGGAATCAGAAAAGCATCTGGCTATGTCCCTATAGTCAAATGCAGAATTGCCAAGACCTCTGGAGGACCCTGTTAGATCTGGGTGGAAGATGTTGTCATCCTACATCTGAGCCATGGGGATATAGCTGTGCATGTCTCTGATCACCTGCTGTCCTCCAGCAAACACAGAATGGCCATGGAATGGTAAAGAACCACCACAGCAAAATGGTACAAGCTGGGGGTGGTGATAGAGGAGCTGCAGCATAGTCCCACCTGTGGAACTTTTATGCTCAGTGATGTGGGATCTCAGCTGCAAGAGTTACAGCATATATACTAGTTCTGTAATACTTGAAGCAATGCTTAATTGGACTGTACCTCACTGCACCTGAATGGTTACTGATATTCATTAACGCCAAAGCACAGCGTAGAAGGGAGGCATGATGCAGTCTCTCCATTGTCACACGCATAGAGAAGCCCATGTAATCCAGATCACAAGCAGACACTTGCAGGGATCAGAGGCCCCACACCAAGATATCTAAAGAACAGGGAGTTACAAACCAAGCAGTACCTGTTTGATGTAGCTGAGGAGGAGTTGTGCACTTGAGACACTTTGATCTTTGCCTTGTTCAGATGGCATCTATCAGAAGCTGAGGAATCAAAGGAGTGGATGAGTCCTGTGGAGGATTGGCCAATCTACGGTTATTGCCCATTATAGTTCAATGTAGCCTTCAGGTTCAGAGGCAGTGTGGCAGGGGTTTGGCATAGGTTGGCATCTGGAAATCTACATAGAAGCAGCCACATCTGTTCTATGATGCAAGGAGTGCAGTTCATTATATGTACCAGTTCTTCTGACTAAAAAAAAAAACTTTTTCAAAGCTAATTTCTAGTTTTTATGAGGAAAAACAGAAGTTCCACTCAAAACATATCAAATGAAGTGCATGCCTAGGTGGGAGATTCCAAAGGCCAACTGGCAGAGCTCCTACATTGTCAGCACAGGGCCTTCCTTCCACATAATCTGCTTGGTACACTTGCAGGGAGGAGGTAGATTTAATTAGTTAAATATTTGGTCTGCAGCTGGGGGTATGCTGTAGTTGTCATGGTTAAAAAAAAAAAGACCCTCCCAAAAATAGAACCCAACTAATGGATCATATCTCTAGTTTTTCATAGAATTGTAGAATCTTAGAGTTGGAAGGGACCATAAGGGCCATAGAGTCCAACCTTCCACCATGCAGGAAAATATAACTAAAGGACTCCTGAAAGATGCCCAACTCAACCTAACCAGTGGTAGGAGGTTATGGGAGCTGAAGCCTACTACAGCTGGAAACCCTAAGCGTGCTTTATAATTTCAAGTGAACAGGATCATCTTTGTATTTCATAATTTTTTTTCTGGAAGCAGTCATTTTTATTTTCTCTGATATTCTCTGCAAACGTGTGCTGTTTGCATTTGCTCTGTATTTTAATCCAACATATTAAAAGAAATCATGTTGTCATGGTTAAGTTGATTTAAATCGTAAACGGTGATCTGGCAGCTTTCTATTGTATTGTACATTTGAATGCTCCCTCTTGGTAAGAATGTGTTGCACCAGGAAAGGGGATTAAAAGCATATGCCATCTTCTCCTTCTCCTATTTCTTCCTCTTTTTCTTCTTCTGAGGAGGCTTATTTTGTTCCTTTCATGAAGATCCACATACATTTCTGTGTCTGATATTGCATGTTACCTTAGAGAAATTTGTCTTCCAGATCAAATTAGGAGGTAATAGAGGTAATTCTCCAAAACTCTAATCCTAGAACTATAGTTGCATGATATAATTTGTGCTACTTTAGTTAAACCTTAGAACAGCAAATATGGTTATCTGTGTTCCAACACAATCTGTGTTCCAAGCGAAAGGAAGTGGGTTTCACCCTCTCGTGTTGTGTCTCCCTTGGAGATACTGGCAGGACTGGAGCCTTTGGGAAGAGGCTGTGCACACCGACAGCTCAGGTAGTGCATCCCCAGATGTTTGCACTGAACAATTAGCCTCCCTAGGTAAGGCAGGCAGCAGACATGCTCAAAACAATGCCCATCATCCATTTTGTGAGAGACATCCAAGCCAGCTTAGAGATTCTGCCCTGTTTGTGAATCCACACTACTTTTCTGTGGGTGCCCCCTGCCACTTTTGGTTCCCCAGCTTCTGACTGATCTCCTGGCTCTCAACCTCTGAACTGCTAATCAAACACATGGCTTCTCAGTTCCCCAAGTGAATTACGGCACACTGTGGGCTGAGCTGCCCCACCCACCGTGGGCTACTGGTGCATGGAAATTGTCCATGTATGGAAAAAGAGTTTCAAATAACCGTTTTGTTACCCTGTGGGTGATGTTAGACCCTGTGAGAAGGCACAATCAGTTATGAGCATTTATTTGATGTTTTCTAACATACAAGGAAGCTTTAATCAATATGATCCCAGAAGGGGATAAAACTGTGGAGTAGGATGGGGTGGAGAGGTCACAGGCACAAGTAACCCAATATCCTGGAATCTTTCCACACCTGTTTGACAAGTGTTGGTCAAACAACAAAAGAGACAATAAAGGGTATGATGTGCTTTGTGTTTTCTACTCAGATCTGGTCTCTGGAATGTGACAAGCTTTTAATCTAATCCATATTGAACAGGCCCAACGCATTCCTTGCATCAAGAATGAAATACAATACAGATTTGTCTGTATCTAATACCAACATATTTCTGTTCCTCCATCACACCGTGGGCCTTTGTAAGCAGCTGCTTCCCTTCTTTGACCCTGGGGCCTTGACCAACTGCAACTGCCTTTTGAATGGATGTTGTTCTTGTAAAGTTCTAAGGCCGCATGGTTCAGCGCCACTGTGTGAAAAAGAGAGATGCTGTAGTAGGTAGATAGCTAGCTAGTGTATAAGGATGCATTCAATCATATGAACGTCCAATCTTGAATCTGGAATAGTGTGGTCCAGCCACAGGCCCACTGCTTCAGTGAGAACTGAGATTAAGTAACCTTGATCAAATTATTGCAAGCAAATCTCTGTCGTTTTTTTTTAAATCCTGTAAAAGGCGACAGCACTACTCATCACTTACAAAGGACAAGAATTTCTGTTGTGAAACCCCCAGTGAGTCAAATGGAGGTGATGAACAGAGGCACATTTTGTGAATTGTAGCCTTAGTAATTGAATACTGATGATAAAGTTTGTTTTCTCTCTCTCCTTTCTTTTGGCTCACAGCCATTGCTTTAAATCATTTTAAACCCTTCCCGCTTAGGAAGCTAGCCTTTGCCTCCCACGGCCACCACCTCTCAGCTTTCTTTGATATGTTGATGTCAGGCCAAATCAAACAGCTCAGTGAGGATGACCTATTCTTTTTGGCAGGGGATGAAAGGGGGGGATCTCCTCTCCAGGAAATCCAGAGGTGCTGCTTGCCTGTGGCTCTTGGATTTTAATTCTGTTCTGTCAAAAAAACAAACAAAAAATAATCTGCTTCTGGTGTGATTGTTTGTCTGTTTTTTTCTTCCTCTTGAAACCCTCTTTTATTTCTTCTTTTCCTTTGGCTGCTTTTCTGGTTATTAGAGGAGTGGTTCAATCAAGGTGAGTCTGTCTTGAATTCTTTCCTTTTTCACATTTTTGTTTCTGCCATTGCTATACATTCACCTTCTTTTTCCTCTGGGTATACAAAAGGAAGCCCTTCCCCATAGCCTTCAGTTATGTTCTTTTTCTCTGTTCATTGAGCTTCCATTGCCATAGAGGACAAATTGCTGTTTTTGAGCCCTGGTTGATTGTGGGGCGGGGAGCACTACTCCTTGAGTTTGCTTATAGTGAGAGTGGAGAAAGACATCACTCTCTAGCTTTGCACATCCCCTGAGAAGTCTGGTGAGTAATACTTTGTTTTGTGCCTCTGGAGTAGTTAGAAAGGAAAAATTCTTACATCATGTACCACCAATGTGAGGATTGCTTCGCTGTTCCCTTACCCGTGAATTCCCTTTTCATACATTACCCCAAATGTGCAAGAAGATGAAACTCGACTTACTTGCACTGTCTCTTTCCATATTTCTGTTTAATGCTAAAAGATGGGGAACGTATGTGTTCTTACAGTAGTGTACATTCTTTGGAGTGTATCCTTGATTGAAGTTGGTATACCCTGTTTTTCAGATTGTAAGCTATAAACAATAGTAGTTTATTATTTATTTTACATCCAGAATTGTATCCTAAGCTTCTCACACCAGCATACTTAGTTCTGTTTTTGCGCGCACTGTCTTTACAAAACCCCTGTAAAGTTGGTAAATTTGAAACAGCGTGACTAAGATAACCTCATGCCAAAACCAAGTCACATGAGGATGCTGCTCATAATGAATTGGCAGTGGTGGTTAGAGAAGCATGTGCCCAGCAACCAAACATATTAATTTAACATGTTTGTCTTGTTGGGTGCTCTGCTCTTGTATGGGGAAGGCCTGTTAGCCTTTGTTGGGGAACACAGCCCTGCTTTTAGTTTGCTCTGCCACTGGAAACTGAGCTAGGGAGTAACCTACAATGAAAAGGAGATAATACCATAGAATGTAACTTATTGTCTGGGTCCTTAAAAAAAACAGTTGAAACTATCCCATAGACCACTGAAAGTGCCTGATTGGGTGCCTTTGATGTGCACTCTCAGCACATCGCTAATATAGTCAGGCAGATTTTCTGTTTCAATTGTAGGGAACCACTGCTAGCTATCTAACACCAGATCAAACTGTGGGTCCATCTAGCTCAGTGCCGGGGGCTCGGACTCCTCTACAGTCATCCCTCCGTAGTGGGGTTAGGGGTGCAGGACCCCCACAAAAATGGAAAAACTGCAAATATCTATAAGCCCCCAAACCATATTTCACACACAAAAAAGGAGAGGGGAGTGGATTCAACCCACTGCAGATTCAAATGTGCAAAAAAACAATACATGTGAATCCATGGTGCGGAGCATGCCAGCTGCCAGGTTCTGCCTTTGGGGCAGTGGGATTCCTTTGCAAGGCAGAAGTGGGCAGCTGGCAGAACTTGCTGCTATCTCTGGTGCTGCCCTATGCCATTTTTAATAGGGACATACAAGTGTTGGCAGTCTCTCTGGGGCTCACAGGGCTTGGAGAGAGACTGAGAATGTGAGGTGAGACTTATATGTCCCTGTTAAAAATGGTAATCCATGAATAATCAAATCTGTGAACATTAAACCCACAGATATGGAGGGCTGACTGTACAGGCTCTTCAAGAAAGAGGTCTTGGCCATCACCCACTTGAGCTGTTTTGGCCTGGGACCTTCTGTGTGCAAAGCTTGTTCTCAGCTCACTGAGCTACATCCTCAATGTGGCAGAATAGAGGTTGCAGCAGACCATTGTTAAGAGGCTGCTCTGCAGGACAAATTTTAAAAAAAACCCTTTGGTATCTTGGAGAGGAAGCTTTCAAAACTCTATTGATGTTTGAGTTTTCTTGTTTCCCTTTTTTGTCCCTGCCCCCCCCATCTTTTCTTTGGTTTCTTATCTTTCTAGGTTGTAAACCTGTGTGCAGATGTGTTTTCTCTGTTGATTTGTAAGCCTCTCTGGGAGCATTTCTGTCTGAAGAGTGGGTTATACATTGTACAAATATTTATTTATTTACCTAGAAAAATCGATATTACACAAAGATAGCACAACCCACCCCCCAAACTACTGATGACATGTATTCCAGGCACATCTAGAATACCTACTATAAGAACCTCAGTGTTGCAGTTAATGTAATGTGACTAATGTATGGAAGTAACAGAACAGATGGCAGATTGGTGCTTGGTGTGGCATTGTTGCAAACACACAGCACTAGGCAAGGCTGAAGCAGAATGTTGTCAAGATCTTTCTTCTGGCGTGTACACAAATGTGTGTTCCTAGTGAAGCTGTAGAAAGGTGCTCTGTTGTATCTGTCACAGTGATACAACTTCATTTTGAGTGGCAGTAGTCAGCACTGTGTTCCTCTGCAGATGGGGATGGTTGTTTTTTTAATGTGTAGAAATAGTCTTATACTGCCCCAACTAGGCTCTGGGCTCACAGAGAAGTGAATTACAGTACCTCTTAGCCATGTGGCCTAGCAGCTGGTGTAGTAAAGCCACATTTACCAAGATCAGGTTTCACTAGGGAAGGGGAAGATTCAGGTCCATTTGGACAAAGTGAAGCCTTGCTCAGCAAGGTCCGAACTTGGCAGGTGGAGCTGTCAGGCTCAGACTAGGGATAGCTGATCAGGACCTTGGACAGCTCACTAGCTGAAAGCTTTTCTCCAACAGCACAGGAAACTATTGCTTCAGCAAGGTGCAAAGGCCTGAGAACTTACAAAGCTGCAGTGGGAATTATGCAGCCATCCAGATGTTCTTGAACTGCATCTCCCAACAGTCCTAGCCACCGTAGCCAATGGTGAGGCATGCTGGGAGGTGCAGTGCAACAACATCAGGAGGGCCACATAGTGCCTGTGATAAGTTGAAACTGCAGTTCCCAGCACTCCTAGCCACCATAGCCAATGGTAAAAGATGCTGGGAGTTGCAGTCCAACAACATCTGGAAGGGCACATAGTGCTTACCCCCATGACAGGTTGAATTGAGTCTGCGCGAGCAAGAGAGAGGAAGGGAGAGAAACACATATTTCCAAGCTTACAGATACCTCTATAAGTTAGTTAACTTTGCAAGCCGTAGGACTGCACCCTTAATCAATTAATTTTTTGATTAAATGTACATATATCTACAGAGATAAAAATCACTGAGAGAGAAAAAATTCATTGATTTCAAGAGATGAACATGCCTCAACAGACATCTTTCTGGAAGAGACATTCTCTCCAGTATGCAACAGGAGAAGCCACTGACAATCAGACATGTTCCAAAGGGGGTGGGTGGGATGAGAGCAGGGCCCCTCCAAATGAAATTTTCCTTCAGTCCCACATTTGTAGCTTTGCAGAGAGTGAGATGTTGAAAATGATTCATGCACAAAGTGCTTACATTCACTCTGTTCACATGCTCTTGAGCCCTTTGCGTGCACCTTTTCTTTAAACATTTTAACTGTATTTTTAAATGGGCAACTGAAGTTTAAAGTTACTGCAACACTAGAAATTTGGAGACTGAAGGGAAATGTCATTTGGGAGCAGGGTTTCTTATTGGGGGAACAGTACTCTCATTCCCCCCTGCTGACAATACCTGCCACCTTCAATTTTTGGAAATGCTTGAATCCAAATTATTGTTTTACTAAATAGATTTTCCTACCTTTTCTTAGCACTCCCCCCAAAAGAGAGAACATTATTGTTCAAGGAGGACAACAGCTTGTAACCTGAGAGACAGCAACATTGGATGGAGTTAAAAAAGCTTTTAATTTCATGGCTTGAGAGATTGCAAATCATTTTATTATACAAACATGTTTCCTGTCAGACAGCCTTTCTATCCCCAAAGACTAGGCAAGCTCTTATAGCCAAGTCCCATACAGCAGGCCTGTCAGCAACCATCTTAAAACCTGTCTTTCTTCTGAGGAGACTCAAGCAGCATTTCTTGACCGAAAATACTTTCTTCTCCTTTGGGATGGGGGCCTGGATATTACACTGAATATTACACTGAATCGATAGCACACTGAAGCCGGGGAAGGGGGTTGAAGGCAGTGGGTGAGAAGAGAAGAATATCCTAAAGATAAATCTGAAGTACGTTAGAACTTCCAGCAGCTGCTAAGTGTCACAGAGGTTGAAGATTTGCCAGTAGTGTGAGCTAGAAGATGGAATAGGGGTATCCTAGCCTTCCATACAACTTCACTAAGAAACTGAAAAAACTGTTATTGCTTTCTTGAGCAAAGCTTGGAAGAAATATACTTTTGGACTCCAATTCCTAGAGCATTTGGAAACTACAGCTCCCAGAATTCCCCTATACTTGGTGGGGGATTGAGAATTGTAATAAAAAAAAATACCCTGTAGGCTTGGACTTGAGCACCTCTTTTTTCCAAACACTGCATCCAATGGTATAGTTGGGTAATATTAAATTCTGGCTTTAATGGTCTAACAGTGCTTTCCTCCCACACACTTCAAATGGTTATAGGTATTTTTTGCCTACCTCTAAATGCAGTCAGCTCGCCCTGTTGCATTTTTGGCCTAGTGATGGTGTGTTTCTCCCTGCACTCTGGCCCTTTAGATGGCAATGTCTACTACTTCACTAACTTTAGGCCAGCCCTCTTCCTCTTGAGGCTGCCTCCCTAAAGTTGTGCCCCAGAGGTCCCTCTGATTCCTTTTAAATTCTTCCCCATTGGCTCACCTTGTGCCTCAAAGTTTCAAGGTCTGGGAAGTCTAGTGTGATTCACCTGGACTTTAACAGATTAGCAGCACTTTTCTGCTCAGTGTCTTGTAGTTAAAACACATAATCTGGAGTTGATTCCATTGAATGTGGGTTTCTGTGCTGGGGAGATGAAGGTATGTGTGTTGTCCCATGAGCTGTCTGTACATGAGTGGCACAGGGAGCAAAGGTTTTGCCGCAAAACTGGAACTGGATAGGCTTAATAGCATGGCAAAAGAATCTGGATAATTTTAGGAGAACAGTTAAGCGGGAAGTTTGTCAAGGATGAAATGGAGTGTGTTTGTGCTATCTCTTGTTTTGAAACTTGTCTCTTATAAATTCATTTTCCCTCTCTGGCAGTCTTGCCTTCTGCTGTGAAATCTTGTCATTTCTTCTTTTCTGAGAAGTGACAACATAGAGTATGCTTTTTAGCTAAGCAGTTGGACTGAGTTGTCATCACAAAATCTGACATTCTGTCATGGCGGCTGACATCTTGCCTCCTTCTCTGAGTGTTGCTTGCTTTCCCAGATAGGGTATTGCTGTCTTGTTTGAGCGGCCTAAGAATGAAGGATTCCGGAAGCTCTTGTGGATTGCTATTCACCAAAGTTTTCACTGGAAAACTTGACAAAATGGGTCAAGATTTGTCTTGGCGCAGGAGGCAAGAGACTTGGGCTTTCACATTGAACTCGATATGCTGACAGACACAAAGCAAACTCTCTTAGCCAATTTGTCTGTTAAAGCTGGCTGGTGAATTGAACAGGGCTTGAAATCTATAGGAACATTGGAAATCCTTGATCAGATCTCATTGTCTCATTAAATTGCTGTGAATCTGAACATTTACCCCAAATGAGTACAGTGCAGTTTGGCCTGGGCAGTTTATGTTGGAAATGTAGCATGAAAGATGGATATTTTTGTTGGAAGAACCATACAAAAAAAGAGAGGGAGAGAGAGGGAGATTGAGAGAGGGAGATTGAGAATGAGAGAGAGAGAGAGAGACTTGTTTTCCACCAAACCTGCCTCCCCAGCAACATCTTCATCCTTCTAGCTTTTTTTTTTAAGGTAACATTGGACCTGTGGAGATATTTCAGATGAAAGATTTCTAGGGTTTAGAAAAGTTTTCACTAACATCAGTGCATGAATGTTAAATTATAACATTAATTCGTAGATATTAACTGAAGAGAGGATGAGAGAAAGGAGACTAAGAGTGAAGTTATTTATTGCATTAATTTGTACCATGAACTTTACATTTTAAAAAAAGCAATTAAAATGACTAAAAAGAGCCCAAACCTCAACTTTAGCCCCAAAAGTATCAAACTGAAATAACAGGAAATGTTAAAATCATGGAAAATTAAAACAACTACATGTCAATATGGGTTTATTATGTAGGAATGTAAAGCCATGAACATACTCATTTCTATGCCAAATATTCTTGTGCAGATCCAGTGTGGGTGCATGCATATCACAGCGCTTGTATGTGGTGGGGTGATATTTAAGTATGCATAGATGTATGCGCACATGTGCAGTTCTGAGGTTTGTATTCCATTTGTACTTGCTTTTGGATATTGTGGTGACTAATTTTTATTTATTCATGCTCTGAATCCTTTCATTGCTCATTCTTCTGTGTCACGCACAGGAAAGAAGAACGGCGATGCAGACAGAAACTTTGATACACTGGATTTGCCTAAGCGGTCTGAATCAGCAAAAGGTAATGTGCAAATGCTTCTCTGTGTGCTTTAAAAAAATCAACAAAAGCATGTGAATCCCAAAGGGCTCTGGCTGAGGGAGTGAAATATATACAGCATTTATCACAACCATTTACGCTTGTTTAATTTCACTATTAAGTGAGCATTCAAGTGCTGCCTGTGTTCCCATGTATGCTTTTTTTTTTTTTAATGTGGTCTGATTGACCGCATTGGCTAAAAAAGAACTGAACAATGCACATTTTTGGCACTGCTTCTTAGCAGAATAAAGGTTGATCCAGGATATTTCTATAGTTGTTGCAATTGTTATTTCATTTCTTTATTTTATTCTGGTGGTTGTTGTTGTTGTTGCTGCTGTTGCGTGCCCAAAATGTCTTTTTCTCCCAAAGTGTCTTGTATAGCTGATAATTTAATGTAATTGTAAGGAGATTGTGCATGTGCATACTGTTTTAATATCACTCTTGGTTGTGTTACTGTTAGATATTTCAAATCTTGGATACAGGGTTTACGGGAAAGGGCATTTTTACTGGAGTGGTCTTACAGGAAGACAATAAAGTCTTATGACTTTCATTGATTTACAACTTCATTGATTACAACTTTAGTAAGCCAATCCTGCTGTGCTTAAGGCCCCTCCTGCATGTTCTTCTGAGTAGGGCTCTGGTTTTGTGCTCCAGAGTCCATTGGCTCCAGTCCTAGATCCTGGGAAAGCCCCATTCAAAAGAATGGGACTTACTTTCAAAGTAAAAATGCATAAAGTTGTACAGCCTTAGTGTTCTGATCAAACCTGTCCAGGTAATTTTCACTAAACATAACACTCATTTGATATTGATACTGAAATTGACTACCCCAGGAAGTCATGGATCTTCCCCCATATAAGGAATGGCTCTATTGCTTTCTGTCCATGAATCTGTAGTTTGTACAGTAAACAGAGGGCTGGACTAGATAACTTCTTAAGCCAATTTCCAACTCTGTATGGTAAAGATTAATCTCAATGGAAAATTAAAGGTCCTCATGGATAGGAATTTACTATCAGTTATTAAATAATAACAAGATGGGGAACCTGTGGCCTTATGGAACTATTCAATTTCAGTTCCCGTCATCCAGCATCAGAGATTGTACTGACTGTTTCTTATGGGAGTTGACATCCAGCAATATTTGGAGGACCATAGATACCTCATCTCTACTTCATTATTAGAACCTAGAAAGAGAATTTCCTCTTGGCTTGGCAAAGAAAATAGTTTGTCCATTACAATGTTTTGGAGCTGTGGCTGATGGAAGTACCATTTCTTTCCCTCTATATTTCACTGTACTTAGATGCATGTAGATCTGTGAACCTCATTGCTATTCTGAATGGTTTATTGTTAAGGTTAGATGATGCTGCACTGGCCTCTTTTCTAATCATAAGGAACCCTGCATTTTAATGATAATGCCAGTGTGGCTTGCACCTTGCACCATGCTAGATTTGGTCAAAAGATCAATCAATTGGTGCTTTTGATGGGTAGCACATCTTGAAGCAAGTTGCAAAGAAGCCAAAAACATATTTTTTTGAAATATATTTTTGGGAAGAGCAGAACAGGCTGTTGCTCTCAAGTTCTTCCTTTTCTCCTCCTAAAGATCTGTTGCAAAGGCAGTTGGCTTATGTGGTTATTTAAGGTTGTAATGAGATTACAGCAATCTGGAATTATTCTGTACAATAAGCAAGAGTGAAATAGCAGTTTCTGCCCCATTCAAGGCATAGGTCAGATCTGTGGCGCGGAACTTTAATTGGTTCTGATGAGATCAGCTCTTGGCTAAGGAACAGCCTCATTCCTAAGACTTGAAAAAAGGTCTGAATGTTCAAATGGATTTGGTTTGAATGAGATAATGACATCCTGAAGGTTGTGTGTATGTGCTCTTGTGCCAAAATGGTATCATGTCCACATACAAGTGGAAATATATGAGCATTCTTAGGGGAAAAACAGATTTGCTATTGTATAAACAGTCTTAAGGGAATGGAAAAGCCTAAGTAGGGGATATTTTGTTGTAAGTTGAACATTTTGTTGCAAGTTCAATGTGTCACATTTTACTTGGCTTGCTTTTTTCTCTCTCTAGAGAATCAATGTTTCCTGGGTCCTTAAGCCAAATTTTGGTGAAGATGAGGATGGTGTGACTCTCCTTTAGGAAATACCCGTTGATCATTTGTAGATATTATAATGGCCATTCAGCTGTAATTTCAGGGGTGGAGAACCTGAGACCCTAGGGTCAAATTAGGCCCTCCTGTGGGGTCTCAGTTTGGCCCTCTGGGCGTCACTAGACGCCACGTTCTCTTCCTCATGCAACCACCTTTTTTTAGCTTCCCAGCTTTGTATGGGACTGAAATACCTCTCCTAAGGTGCTCATTAAGAGCTAAAATATTTGTCCGACCCTTTTGCCTTTGGCTCTGTCTACCACTGGAATGCACCCCAGAGAACTTCACTGAAAGTGAATTCAACCCTGAGTCTGAAAGAGGTTCCCCATCCTTGCTGACTTTGATCCCAGTGCCATCACTCCTGAGAACCTTGTTTTCGGTGCCAAAATTCAGCCCCGGGTGTGTAAAAGTGAAAAAGGATGGTGCTTCTGAGTATGAAATCCCTTGCTGTCACCCCTGAAAAAAAATTACGGATGGGATGAGCAGGCCGGACTTAGAGATGTGTAAAATCCAGACAGATTAGAGAAAGGCAGATAACTTGGTGGAAACTGACAGCTGCTAATGACCTAACAACCTGGTTGAGCAAAGCAAAATTGCCCACTGTGGCTGGAAGGGGCCAGTGGGGACCTTAATTAGGATGCGGCCTGATTAGGCTTACGATGCTTTATGTGAAACTGCCCTTGAAAAGTGATTTGATTTGGGAAGGCGCCATTGGTTTGCAATGTGGTGTCCAAGTTACTGAGCAGAACTCATTGCTCTGAGCAAAAGTGTTCAAGAAGTTGTTTTGGGGCCAAGGGATCCAAAGAACTACCTTCTGCTATAGGAAACTGAGATCATCAGTCAAAGCCCTCCCCTCCCCTCCTGACCCTGCAGTACAGTACATATGTTTGGAAGTGCCAAAGTATAGTATCTGACAGACCCAGTATGCATGTCCCCCAACACTTGACGCCCAACAGATTTTACATAGGAATGATATATTTTTGGATGCTTGATTATTAACATGTAGAAATGTATAAGTAGTGGTGAATTTAGTGTGCCCACTTTGTGGAAACTTAACCCCCATGTACACCTTTTGCTTGAGCAAGTAAAGAAAATCTGGACCTTCCGCCCTGTGTGTGGATTATTGGCTGTTCATGCACCAGGAAAGAGCCTGCTTTGTGCATAACAAGCCCATAATACACCCGTTTTTAATTATAAATGGATTAAGAATTTCTGCGCAGTAGAGTTTGGTGTGGGATGCATGTGGAAATGACAACTAGATTAACTTTGTATTTCAGATCCACTAATGTAGTAGCAGCTGTCCTTCTGTTCTCTTAAAAAATATGTCTGTTGACTGACAATACATCCCACTTTGATTTATGAATAGGCTAATAATTCCAGCATGACAGAATTCAATCTGTGTAAGCATTATCAGCAATTTAAGACTCCATGTTGAACACACTAATTAAGAGTTTGATGCCAGGACTAGGACAGTAGCTCAGTTGCCCACCCTGTCTGTCACGAAATGACTCCTCATAAAATGGTGTGAGTTGGCAGGTACGTGACTTAGAAGGGTACACAAAACCCACCGCAGCTTGAACAGCTTCCTTTTCATGCCATCTTGCTTAAGCTAAGAAGCATGGATCTGGCCATGATCCACTTATAAAATTCAAACATAAAAGAGAGGGGAGAGTCAGTTTGATCTAATGTTTGTGATGACCTTGGGGAACTGGAAATTGTGCGCATCTTTTTTTTCCCTTCCCTCTGGAAAGTCAAAATGTTCCCTGCAGGGCTTTAATCACAATGGTCTTTTGTCTAAGAAGCAGCGATATGTGCTGTTTAAACAGCTCTGAGTTTAAAGCCTTGTTTGTTCCCAGCACTGAATTTGAAACAAACTGAAAAATGAACTTTGCATCATAAAAAAAAAGAAAAGAGAGAGAGACAAAGGAAGAAAGATCTGGATTGCTGCCTAATACTCTGAAAACATGTTGTGTTCCGGGATATCTCAAGAAAGTTATATTCTGTTCATGAGAGAGCTGTTGTACTGTAGCTGCCGTGGGTCCCAGTTTTTGTGGTTTTCTTCTGATGTGGGTGATTCTAAGTAGAAAAACAGCCCAAGGGGAGAGAATTGCTCCATCTTGTTAGTCAACCACTCAAGATATTGGTCTTACTGTCATCACCCCCATGCTGACAGCAACCCAGATATGGAGTACTCAGCCAGATCATTTGGACCACCAGAAAGCAGAGGGTTTGATATCAGGAGAGTCCTAAGGTTGTACAACTCTGGCCTGTGCTGCCACATGAATGTAAAGCCCTGCTTATCTCGTTTTTGGGAGGAAGAATGAGAGATCTCAATTTTCTTCCTCCCTAGGCGAGATGGCAGATGGTTATTGTGCATACTTGCAGACCTGTTCACATTTGCAAAGCAAATTTTTGTGCATATTGTGGAAAGCCACCCCCCCACCCCGAAATGTGATTGCTGTTGTCTTATTGCATGGGCTTGTGAAAAGTATAGCCATTGGGTAGGTTGTCTGAATGTTTTTGATCAATCCCGTTGCCCTCCTGTGCTTGGGAAGAGTTTTGTTTTGTGCTGAAGCGTCTTGCAGAAATTGTAGGGAAATTAGCAGGAGGAGAGGAAGTCTTTCTATTTCCCTCTAGTGTAAATGGTGGAAAACCTCAGTCTAGTAGTCAGTTTTCTGACAGAATATCTTGAGATGTTGAAACACACTTTCTTGTTGAGGACCAAAATATTTAGCAAGTGTTCGCTGTCATCAGTCCTCAGGGTGCACGCCCTTTTGAAACCCCTCCCTTCCACAATTCGTTAGACATGAGGATCATTTGCTTTGGATATTTATTAAAACAATGTTTGTTTTATCATGACTTTCCCTGACCATTAACAAATTAAGTGGTTGGAAGCGTTATCTTATGGAGCCAGATAATGTTGCATTCTGTGGTGTTTTATAAATTATTAGTAACTGCATTGATATTGTGAGATGGGAATACATATAGAAATGTTTTAGATGAATAAATAATCAGATTCTTCTGCCCAAGTTCAGCACTGGATGTTTTATAGGCTGAGCACAGTTTCACAGCATTTGGTACTTGCTTCTGCTTGTCAGTTGTTGTGTGCCTTCAAGTTGTTTCCAATTTATGGTGACCCCAAGGCAAACCTATCACAGAGTTTTCTGGCAGTTGAGAGGATGTGACACACCCAAGGTCACCCAGTGGGCTTCCATGGCTAAGCAGGGAATCAAACCCTGGTCTCCAGGGTCGCAGTTCGACGCTGAAACTGCTATACCACGCTGGCTCTCCTGCTTGTCGGTACTGCTGAATTGTCTGAGTCCTCCTTCTACCCATCACCCTTTCTAGAAAGCAAGGAGTCAGGCCTTCTGTCAATTGCCAGTCTTGGTGCTTTTCTTCTTTAAGCACTTGGCATTTCTAGTGTGGCAGCTGCTTAGCCATGCACGTGCAGTGGTTTATGTGACACCCTGTCTTCAGGAGCTGACCCACATAAAAGAACACAATCCCCTCTGACAGTCTCTAGAATGTTCCTGTCATGGCAGGAAGTGTCTGAGGAGGCAACGCTTCTTTCTCCTCCAAGAGATGTGACAGATCTTGGAGAGGGAGCTGATGTACAGAACTGGGGGATGTAGGGCAGAGCAGACGTCACTGAAACAAAAGCCATCAGTCAGAAAATGGCTGACTTACTGAACTAGTTCAGGCCCTGAGAAAAGACTCCACATTTACATCTTGTTGTATAAGGAAATTGTTCGGTGATGAACCATGACATAATCTGGCAAAAAAATTAGGATGAATGGTATATAGCATATGTTGAGAGGGCCCAAATGCTCTAAGTGCCCTAGATCCTCTTTGATCTTGGAAGCTAGTGAAGGTCAGCCCTAGTTAATACTTGGATGGGAGGCCACCAATAAATACCAATGCTGTAGGAGGTATGTCAGAAGAACAAAGAGGCCAAAGCTCCTCTGAGGATTCCTTGCCTAAGAAAAGCATATGAAATTCATGGGGTCACCATAAGTTAACAGGCAACTTCAAGTAAATCCACACACAGCCCATGTGGAAAAACCAATTGGCTGCATTTCCTTGGGGATCTTCAGTGCTGTCCACGATGGGTGCCCAAGCCACACCCTGCTGCTGAATTCCCCCCTTCTCCCTGCTGTTTTTTGTTTTATGCTAAATTGGGAAAAAAGGCACCTCTTTTGCTTTTCATTCTAGACTTTAGAAGGAAAGTGAGTTGCAAGGAGAGAAAGCGATTGCTCTGTTTCTTCACTGGTTGGCTGTGGACTGCTATTTAAATTTTTCACAATGCCCAGAGTGACATTGTGTTGGAGGCACTATGTGCAGCTGAAATGGTAATTTCATCCAGCCACCTGCTGCTGCACAGTGCACTGGGCCAGAAAAATGAATAAGGATCCGGAACGGGCATCTGAAGTCCCACTGGGGGAAATGACTGACTGGAGAGTGCTCGTGTCAAATTAACACGTTTGGACATTTCAGGAAGGTGTGTTAGTGCATTATCAGAGCTTTAGATGTTAGTTTTTGGATGACAAACCCCAGTGGCTGTGCTGCCTGGAGGATTCTGGGAGCTGTCATCTTAAAAAGTAACTTTCCCATGCCCTGGCATTAACATTCTTCAAGCAGTTGGCATACAACATTCAGAATTCCCACGGGAACTACTAAGTGTCTCCTATTTCCATGGTCTTGCTAAGTACACTGATCATCATACTCCCCTGTGGCACCCATAATTTACAAAAGAGCTAACGACTGCTCATCTGTCTTGCAGTGCCTTGTGCTAGCAGAACTTTATTACCCTAGTTGGGAGATTTTTTCCTTGCAGGTTTTTTTTGTGTGGCAAAGCACCCCCCCATACATTAAATTCTCACCTCTTCACATCCATCAAAAACATAGACAGTGGGTACCAGCTGGCAGCTTCTCAGCTTCAGCTATAATAGAGGGACTGGTTTATTGTTCCATCAGGTTGTGCCTTTTCTTAAAATTAACTAGGAAACTAAATTAATGTTTTACACTGCCATTTTTGGCGTTCATACCTACCCACCTGTTTCTTTGCTGCAGTAAAAAAAAAAATAGCAGGGAATTGCTGCTTGGCTCCCTTTGGCTTATGAAGCATGAGCTTAGAAGAAACTTTTGGTAGCTCTCTATAAAATGTACAGTTATTCACACACACACACACACGCACGCACACATGCATTTCAACTCCATTAACAGCATACTCATTCTCCATGTGCGGATCTTTATGTAGTCAGATTTGTGCTATCCAAGAAGAGCAATATCATCAGGCTAGGGTTAACCCCAGGGTCTGCGGAAACACATAAAATATTGGCAGAGACCCAGGCCTAAAAAAGTCCTTTCAATTAGGACTGTGTACGTTCAGTGAGCACAGAACGTTGACCAGTGGTTTTGAGGAAAACAGAGCAAATGGACATCTAATGGAGGATCTTGAGGCAGGCATGGCTAGGTGGGTTGTATCCTGAACAGGAGCACTTTGTGCTGCAAATGTTTGTTACAGCCCAAATCTGTGTGCATAAAGTTACATCTGAGCCTGATGTAGGATGAGCAAGCATGATTCTTAATATTGGTCCAGTTTATATAAAAACAGCCAGCTATCACATTTTACAAGCTTTGAATTTACATTTTGGAAAGCCATGCTTGATGAAGTCACAAGGATCTCTCACCACCTGCTCTGCCACTGCCATTTAGGGATGCTCCTAATTTACCACTGTTCCCAGATGCAAGGTGCACCATTAAGCCCATGGTGGTGGGCAGAAGAGGAAGAAAGAGGCAGAGGAGTCAAACTGGAGCAGAAAAGGGATGATGAATCAGTCTCTCCAGTTGGCTCACTCCATGCTTTAAACAAGATCTTTTCATGTATAATTGCTTACAGGAAATGGGTATGGTGGGGAAGCTGCCAAAGCTTGGGAAGTTACTTTTTTAAAAAACAGTCTTCCCCAGTTACTCATTTTGTTGTTCTTTCTGATTTTATGCTGGGTTACAATAAACTGACCTGAGGAACTGGTAGAAAAAGTCTCTCATCCCATCAGGCGCTGACAGAAAATATTCTGGGATAAACAAAATATCTGTGGGTCTCCAAATAAAATCTGAAAGAACAGGAACAAAATCTGGGACTTTCTGGTCTGTTTAACGTGTCTGGATGTGCTCTTAAAAAGTCTTTGTTTGCCAGCAGGACAATATGGGGTGTAGGAGCCAACCCAGTTCCTCTTGGCAGAGAGTTCCACAGCCTGGGAGTAGCCCTCGAGCAAGCCTTCTCAAGAAAGCTGGTTTATACCAGCTCAGATTCCCAGGTCATCCAGCATTGCCTTCTCTGCAAACTGCCAAAACAAGAAGGAAAGACTCTTCTGTATTCATGCAGGGTCATGGGACAAAATAAGAAGTTAGGGTCAGCAGCCATTCAGCTCATCCTGCTGTGCATCTGGAATGAAATGGGCCAAACCTCATAGTTTTCCAAAAAATGGTAACAAAGATTCTACTGGCATGCTAAAGAATAACATGTTTTATTTGCCATAACTTTCACTGACTGATGTGAGGTTTAAGGTGCCACAAGACTCTTCATTTTTAAATCTAAAATAGGAACTTTTCCCGCCTCTGGAGAATCTAGGCTTGGCTACAGCTGTAAAGGGCCAACCCCCAACTGCCACACAGTCTTCACCTCCAAACAGTGGATCCCACTTACTGAACAGGGCTTTTGATAGAAACTCTTTGCAACTTTCACAGCACTGTAGCATCAGACCACTCCTTTGCTTCTCAGACAGCCTGGAGAAGCAGGTTGCTGGAGTTTTTTAACATATATTTTTGGAGAACATTTTGGGCTAGAGCAGTGCAAATCCACTTGTGTAATAAAGCAACCTGTGAGAAAAACATGCTGGAGGCCTTTTCCAGCTGTGTCGCATTTTTCAATGAGGCCAAGGGACCTGGGGAGCTTTTGAGGCTTCCTACGCTGGGCCTCTGAGCTGTTCTGTGGCTGAGTGTCCTCAGTCAGATTACCCAAAAAGGGAACAGGGAGAGAACAGCACCCACACTTAGCGTGAGATGGACCCTGCTGTCCCTATATGTCTGGCAGAGCTGAGTGCTTGGCATGTCATCGCTTCCATGCCATGTATTCCTGCTATGGGCAAATCGAGATGGCACGGCCAAAAGCAAAGCAGTGGTTGCCAAACCCTTTGCCTTGGACCGGAACAGTTTTGCACGCTTGGGAAATCTTCATAAAGCATTCCCGTCCAGTAGACCAGGTGCTGGGCCTCACAGCTGAGGACTTCGTAGGCGGGGGGGGGGTGTTGCTGAGAATTGATTGAGCTGTTCACGCAACATGGGCTGCTTTGATAATGTGCTGTTTCACCTAAGCACTTTGTACAGATATATTTTTAATGGGGCAGGTGTCAAACTGTTTTCCTTATAAATCTTTGTAAGCAGCCCAGTCCATTATTATTTGTGAGCCTCTCCATTAAATATACATCCGCACAATGCTGGAAGCAGCTAAACAAAAATTATAGCTCTTTTTTGGACAATTTGGTAAAATATTGAATCTTAGCTCACTCAGAGGGAACAATGTTTCCGTTACCAGCCAGCTGATGGCATTTGGAAAGCTGCTGCAGGTTTATGCTCTTTTTTGCTTGGAAGACCAAGACATTGGAGTCCTCTTCCCCCATCCCTTGATAAAGAGTGAAAGAAGAGAGCTGAAAACAGACAACTCCCAAGTTTGCACCACTGCTTCTTTTGCGCAGTTTTATTCTCTTTGTGTTGTCTACTCTGAACAACAGGAATGTTAATGTTTTCTAGTGTATGCGTCTTTCATATTTTGTTGGTGTACTTGATTTCACTGATTTAACTCTTGTTTTTACCCAGCCTTTTAGTTCAAAAAATTTCCAATATGACCTAGGAACAACAACAACAACAAATCAATTTAAAACAATACAGTGTTGTTGGGAGATCCTGGAATTATTTTTTTTCTTCCAACCACATGAGCCCTGTCTTCCTCTTCCAAAATAAGGCAACCTGTTTCGAACCAACCTCTCTAAGAAAAGTCACCCTCTGTTTCAGAGGGGATGCTCCTCCCAATCTGGATGATTCAGAGAAGGTTCATCACAACCTCTCTCTTTCTCTGTGAGTGTGTGTCTCTCTCTCTGTGTATGCATATCCACCGGCGTATTTGCATGTCTCATTTAGCATTTATATTGCAAACAATTATATCATTGGCTCTAAAGGGGGGAATTGACTGTCTTATGTAGTCCAGTTCATTAGATGATGGTTGTTGCAGTTAGTTTGTAAAATGAGCGTGTGCCAAGCAAATCTGCCAGGGATGAGAAACAGGAGTTGGAGTGGGATGTGCAGTTTCCACTTGGCTGCAGCTGGCTCAATCCTGGGATTTCAGTCAGTGCACTAAGCAGTGCTGCCCATCCATCCAGAACTGTTGGATTGGAAAGAGTTCCTGCCGTGCCATTTCTCTGCTGTCTCAGTTAAACAGCAGAAGTAGCCACCATAACCCAAGGCTCAATTTAGTGTGCATGCTCATTCTCTCCCCTGCCCCCCCCATGCACACTCAAAGGTTTCACAGCAAAGATGTGCCCTGGCAGGTACAGAGCCATTGACGACATCCTGAGACAAAATTTTCATCAGAGGTGATTACCAAAAAAGAGAGTGGAAAGGGGGGGAGCTGTGTTACAGAGGCTTAGGCATGTCTGAGCATCATCACGGAACTGTATTTGTTTGCTATCACATAGAGCATGTCAGGTTCAGAGACTGGTAAGATCCTCTGGCACAACTGAAGTGGAAAAATGACGCGTTGTTGACTTAGACTCTAAACCTTAGATCCTGTTCCAAATTTACTGGGGTGGGAAGGGTTCTGCGGATGAAGCTAGACCCAGTTGTGTGGGAATTCTCCAAAGACCTTTAAGATTCTCTGGTTTTTCTCTGGGATATTTTCCCTTTCCTATAGAATTTTCTGTGACCAGGGTGTGGTGGTAAATTTTGAAGGATAGATGTCTACTCAGTGCTCACTTTTAGAGGGTCCAAAAATGCAAGCAGCTATGTTAATTCAGAACCAGAGTTTCATCCACATTACAGAATTATAATTATAACTACATTCTTTGCAATCCTGGGATTTGCAGCTTGGTGAGGTGTTTAGAATTGCCTGCCAGAGCACTCTAGTGCTGAAGTTTGAAAGGATGCCCTATAGCTACCTAGAAGAGAATTCTAAAAGCAGCCCTCTCGGATCAGATCAATGGCCTATCTAAACCAGCATCCTTTTTCTGCTATGGCTAACCAAATACCTCAGGAAAGCCCAGATTCCTAGACTTAGAAGGGATCTTGATCATTTAGCTCAACCACCTGATCAGTGCAAGATGGAGTCACAGTATTGCTGACAGTTAGCTGCCATACCTTTAATACTTCCAGCAAAGGAGAATGTACCTATCCAGCCACCTTCTCCTGAGATAGTCGGGTTTGCTCTCAACTTGTGTTCTTCCTGAATGCTGCAGTGTGTGTGTGTGAGAGAGAGAGGCAGACTCATATATAGAGTATTCCCCAGTGTCTCACTGTGAAGGTAGTATAAAGCCATCACGACCAGCAACCACTGATAGCTTTATCCCCCACGAATTTCTCTAATCCCCCTTTAAAGCCATCTACATTGATGGTTCCACCTGTTGCACAGTGTCTCTGTTTACTGCAGAACAGCCAGCCTTCTGCTGATTTAAAAGCCAAGAGGGTGTTCTTTAGGTTAAAGAGTTATAAAGGAAATACAGTTGTTCTACAATATGTAATCAATTTGCAGTGGGCCTTCAAGTCGTTTCCAACTTATGGTGACCCGAAGGCAGATTTGTTCAGAGGGGATTTGCCTTGCCTTCCTCTGAAGAAGCTAGGAAAATATGACTTGCCCAGGGTCACACAGTGTGTTTCCATGGCAAAACAGACAAGTTTCATTAATTCGACCAAGGGATTTGCTCTTTCCATAGGCAAGACTTGGAACCCCATGCACATGGGAGCAGTCCCAAGCAAGCCTCCGTAGGCAAGAAGAACTAATGAAAGAGTGGACTCCACATCGAATTAATGCAACTTGTCCTTGATTTGGAAGCATCAAAGGAGCAAGTTGTCATATAATGGGACATCGAAAGGCAGGGGCTTCCTGTATTTATGTGCTCACCTGAGAACCAAATGCCCCATGAGCAGGAGAAGAACCAAATGTCATCACCAAATAGTCTGTGGTTTACTGGTAACATGATTGTTCTTGTTGATGTTATGTCACTTGCTTAGAGAACATTGTTGGCTGAAGAATGGGATAAAAATATTTAAATAAATATAGATAAATATTTACCTATAGGTATTCTAGAGACAAAAGGTACCCATTACCTACTCTGAGATAACAGTTGCTAGAACTGGGAGAGAGGGCTTGGTCCCTGCAGACTGACAGCTCCAGCAGTCATGTTGCAACCCCCTCTTTCACAGCTTTGCCTGGAGATCTTGGGGATTCAATTTAGGCTCTTCAACATGCAGAGTATTTTCTCTACCACTGAGCTCATCCACAGTATCAGCTTAACACCATCATGGCTATATATTCCAAATTCACATCTGTTGTATTTTAGTGCTGCCAGGGAGACTTCAAAAGTTTTCCTTCCCCATACCCTGATGGCACAGGCGTGATGCAGTTTTAATATGATTTATACACTCATATTTGTCAGAAGAATAAGGAAGGGGAAAGAAAGACCTTGAACTCAGAAGGACAGAGACCTTCCATTATGCCTTCCAAAACCAGATACCCAAAGCTACTCGTTAAGATTTAAAACATAAAGGAGCGTGGCTGCTTTTGCTTTTCTTTTTTCTGGGCAGCAGTCTTTGGAATTCAATATGAGTCCAATTTCTGTTTACTTTGGAGCCAGTTAGCTTTTGATCATTCCATCTATTTATGCCGAGAAAAAGCAGCCAACCGGTCTAGATGTGGAAAGAAAGGAAAGCGGTGTCTTTCAGCTTCTGAGAAGAGAAGGCAGGAATTGTTGTACCTGTCTTGTTTCTCATCTCATGGCAGCAACAACTTACTGTGCTTGAAAAGGTGGAAGGAGAAATGAGGCCATACTAGGGGTGGGGATTCTGTAAATGTCTTGTCTTTCATTGAGGGCCTATGGTCAGCCTTCAGAAAATCTCACAGAGCTATTAGTCGTTGCTGTTGTCCTTCTTGCTGAGTCTGACTATGTACAGGACCTTGTTAACAAACCAGGTTTGGTCTGAAATCCCCTCTTTTTAAATTTTTCTTGAGGGTGCAGCTCTTTTCCAAGACTGGTGGTGAATATTTGGGGTGTGGTCAATCTTACCGGTGTTTCAGTGGCCTCTTTGCACTGCTGTCACAAGCTGTTTTGTAGCCTTACACAACAGCCCATATGCCTCCACCCCATCTAGGGCCTACACTTTAAAAAGTCTTGCTGTGCCATTTGGGTACCAAATTCTGGTTTTACTTCTCTCTCTCCTGCCTCCCTTCTACCTTGGTGTTGCCCACAGCAGGGCATTTCACTCTGCCACTTGGCAAGGCCAGCTCTGCCTCCCTGTTTCTGGCTGCCATTTTTATTCTCCCAGATTTCCCCAGAAGGTTCTGAGGTAACATTTTTCCAAGTGGCGTTTGGCAAGAGGAGAAGTAGAATAGTAGCCCCCAACTGGGCTCCATTATTGATTGTCTTGTCTCCCAGATGCACACACAGCCCTCTAGACATCAGCACGGATGCTGACACAGAGAGGAAAATCTCAAGTAATGAATTCCAATCAGAGACCTCGGCAAGTGCCTTGAAATCACAAACATCAAAGCGATGATCTCAACTGAGCATATAATTACAAGAGGGACCTGCTGTGAGCTTTGGAAAGAGGATGAAGGGGAAAGCTTCTCCAATGGGTCTTTCACCTTGCGATGAATCAGAGATGACACAATGAAAACGGAATAGGGAAAGAGAAGGAAGGAGGGAGTGTGTGCGTGCTTTGGCTTCCTGTCATGCTGTAGGGAAACAGAAATTCTGTATTTACCTGTGAATTCCTTTTCTGGTTGAGGGGGAGGGAAGGAGGCTGAGTAGTTTGGGGATGTCCTGCCTTTTCCGAGACAGAGGAGCAGGCTCCAGTCTTCCTCCTAGGTTTCCCCAGGCCAGGCAGTTTGTCTCTGTGAACAAAGCACTGCTGTCCAGCCAAAGCCCACCGGCAGGGTCCAGTGTTCATATTTTTCATGAGTCCTCCTCCTGAGGTGCAGCTGGAAGGACAAGAGGTTGCATGGAGCAATGGATTAAGGCTGCAGGAAAGGAGATTCCACCTGAACCTCAGGAAGAACTTCCTGACAGTCAGGGCTGTCCAGCAGTGGACTCTGCTGCTGCCTCCATGGAGTGTGGTGGAGTCTCTTCCTTCTTTGGAGGTTTATGGCACAGGTCAGTACAGGTTTTTGTTTTTTCTTCTTGAGAGAGGGGAGGAGGGCAGCTAGTTCAGGTAGATAGGTGGAATCGATGGCATTCAACCAGCAATGGCTGTCCTAGAGCATGTCCTGTTTAGGATCACGTTCAGGTAGAAGAAGCTGAGGAGTCTCAGGACAAGAATGCTGCCTTAAGACAAGTGCATATGTAGTGTACCTCAGTTAACAAAGTAGCTGTGTTCCTGGGCCTTACTTCTTTAACAGAAACTTTGGTCCCCGGAGGTGGAAATAAGATGGAAAGAATAGGGATAGGTTCCTGCACCACAGAAAGGAAGATCAGTTCAACATGTTTCAGCAGATGCTTTATTCAAAGCTAACAAGATGCACATATGAAATGAAACAAACAGGCCAGGTAGGCTTTGCACAAAAGTAAAGAAAACATTTTGTACTTTCTACAGACCATGAGAAAGATTCATCCAAAATTCATCTAGGGATTTTTTTTTAAATTCCAGCAGCCTCCACTTTTCTAGTGATTTCTGTTTTGGCATCCAGACTTATAGATCTGTGCTTCTCTAGCCTTCTAAGGGTAGGTGGTGAGGCAGGCTAATATGCTTTCCTTTTTTTTTTAACCTTCTTTTGGTGTTCACAGATGCCCATTAAAGGGGTTCTGGAGGTAGCTGCTGTTGACCTTGCCTATTTAGGCAGACACTCAAGGCTACAGTAGCATTGGCTAGGGTAGAATCCTGCTCTTTCCTAGCTCTAGCATTATCATACATGCCAGCATTTCACAGGTAAAAACCAGGATTCATGTGGCCAGGCAACATCAGAATGCGGACAAGGTAGCAAAAAGTATTAAGGAGGAATAACAAGCTAGTAGAGGCTGCAGCAGTTTACTTTTGCTTGAGTCTATCAAGAAGACTAAGCGGGAAGAGAAGAAAGAAACGGGGGCATTTTCAAAGCAGCTGAGAAAATGGGACAAGAGAGGATTCATTAGGACTGGCCTCTCTGTCCTGGAGTAGGCTGGACATTTCTGTGTGTGTTTGTGTGTGTGCATCTTCAAATCACCTGCCGGCATATGACAACCTCATGAATTTCAGAGGATTTTCTTAGGCAAGGAATCCTCAAAGCTGGTTTTGCCAGTTCCTTCCTCTGAAATACATCTTCCAGCACCTTACAGTTCATTGGGTGGTATCCCATCCAGAGACTAAACAGGGCTGAGCCTGCTTAGCTTCCAAGATCAGACAGGATCTGGTGCCTTTAGGATATTTGAGCCAGTTGTGGCCAATATCTTTCGCTTGTCCCACTCGGAGAATGTGGGGCTTTTTTTTTTAATTCATCAAGGAGGAGGTTTCCTCCTATCTTCTTTTAAATGTGATGTGCTTTACATATCACCCTGAGGATATTTGCATGAGCAGCTGCAAAGCTCAAGGTTTTTTTAAAAAGAGGTGAGCAGATGCTCCAAGCACATATTAGTATCAAGGAAGAGTGTGAGGTGTGTGTGCGCGCGCGTGCACGTACCTCCCTCCACCCCCTCCTTTCCACGGGTTTTGAGAGGAAAAAGTGTACATTAAGAGAATGCAGCCCTAATCAGCCATGCTCAATTAAATCCCATCCGACCAGGAAGAGAGAGGTCTCCTTTGGGATGTGGCTGGTAAATAAAAGTTCAACTGGCTTTGGGAGAGGTGGATCTACACAATTACAAGAGCCAAGCAAGCCATTCCTGGCTCTGATTGATGGTTGTGGACCCCATTTCTTTCCAGATCCCCAGCTTAATTTCATTAAGTTTCTCACAGGTGGCAGGTGGGATGTTCTTCTAAACTTCTACTTTTGCCTGGAAGGTGGCAGTTCAAGTCTCTCCACCACCATCACACCCAATCATTCTGTCTGCTCTTCATTG
The DNA here is from genome assembly GCA_948474755.1 of Ctenosaura bakeri. Classification (NCBI taxonomy): domain Eukaryota; kingdom Metazoa; phylum Chordata; class Lepidosauria; order Squamata; family Iguanidae; genus Ctenosaura; species Ctenosaura bakeri. The sequence continues at coordinate 77,765 of CAOLHI010002146.1, forward strand.
TTTTTCTTGGTCTGCAGAATGTTTCCTCCATTGAATTAATGGCCAAGCAAGAATAGCTCTGTGGGTGTCTGTTAAGACTACTGGATTTGTAGGCTTCCCCAGCCTGGCACTAAAGAGGAACTTTTTTTTAACACTCTAAGGGTTTGGAATGCAGTCTAATAGTAGATTGAAATCTGCCGTTTATTTAACATTTAAAGTGTCAGGTGTACTCTGGCTTGGAAGGTCAGCCTTCCATGCTGAGCAAGGAGTTAAACCAACTTCTTACAGAATTCTTGCAAAAACGTATAGTGGCAGCAGTTGAACAATAAAAGGCTATGTATGACATGCATGCAAATTCACTAATAAGCAGCAAGTCTCTGAGGATTCCTTACCTCAGAAAACCCTATGGAATTCATGGGGTCACCATAGGTTGCCATAAGGTATCGTTGTTATTAAAATGCAGAAGATACATAGGGTCTTTTCTTCAGTTCTTTCTCAAGCCTTAGAGATGTGACTAGAGGTACATAAATTCACCTGATTGCAATACACAAAGGAATTTCTTCGGCAGAAAAGACTGACTTGTGTGGACACCTTAAGGAAGTACTTTTATCTTTCACCTTAGAGACAACTGTACTCTGCAGAGGTTCTTTCCTGGCATCATTCCTTCTCATTGGTTCAGTCACATAGGCTTTCTTCTCTGATCTGTGGGCTTTGGTGGTGGGGGAGGTGGAGGAGAGCCTGACATGCCTGTTGTGCCTTTCAGAACCTAACAAGATGGCTTGCCTTCTCCCTTCCTCGGCACTAATGTGACAGCAGCTTGGCATCGGAGAGCATCAGGAGGGCTGCTTATATTTTATTTTGTTCTGTTTCTGCTATTCAGCAACTATATGGAGATTCTGCCTGACAGCAGTGTGGTGAATGGAGCCACGTGGGATTTTAGAAGTGCTTGGGCCTCCTCTGAGGACATGTGACAGCTTTTTGCAAAGCCGAGAAGAGCCGACAGGCAGCTTTGACTTTTGTGGGTTGGGGAATAGTGGTAGCTAATTAACACCATCAAGTGGTAAAAATGGAACATGGCAAAAGGGGGATGTGGAGGGCATGATAAGCTGCGTGTAGCAAGTTGGCGACACAGGGCAAATGTCTGTGTTCCTTTGCTCCCGTGAGCAGAGTTTTGTGCCAGCAACAACAGTTCAGAACAGAAAGAGCACTCTTTGTAAAATGCCCCCTCACCTACTATCAGCTCAGGGGATTGTGATCTGGGATAAAAACATTCTCCTTTTCAGGGGAGGTGAGAGAAACATCTGATTTGGCATTGTGACGTCATCCACTGAGTGTGCTCTCTCTTTCTCTCCCTCCCTCCCTCTGAGCGTGTGCATTGGTAGGGGGAAGAACAAGAGTGGGTCTGTATGTCAAAAAGCATCATCCAGCAGCCTGTCTTTCACGCCTTATGTCTTCTGCTCACATTACTTTTGATCCTCAGAAGGCTAAACTGGGGAGGATGGGAACTGTAGTCCAATACCTGGGGTTTCCATGCTGCAGAAGGCTGCCTTTGGGACTTTCCTACTGGATTGATTGGCCTCAGTTCTGGGGAGATGGAGGGGCTGGAGGGACAGAGGTCTGATCTCTGGCTAGCTTTCAAAGCTTTTCTGCAGTATTGTCTTTCCCAACAAGCAAGAGCTAGATTTTTGTAGAATGAAACGTGGGAACACTTTCTTCCAGAGCTTGGAAGAGTTACATTTTTGGGTGACAACTCTTAGAACTCACCAGCCAGAGAGGTATAATCCCCAAAAAGTAATATTTTAAAGTCCTTCTCTCTTTTCTTGCTTGTTTTCTTCAGGATATGTGGTCTTTTCAAGCTCTTGAGGAGTCACATCAGGTTTATTTTTATATACTCCTTTTCTGCAGTTATGCACCAAGGAGATTATCTCCTATTGTGTCCTGCCTAAGCAGTCTTCTTAAGCTTGAGTCTCAGGAAGCTGTCATGGGAGAACCGGGAGCCAGGACTGAAGCCTGAGCCAAGGGTTAGATAAGAATGTACCAGAGCCAACAAACTTTTCTGCCCAAACAAGGTTCTTAAGGGGAAACTTGCCTTGTCTCTGACCTTTCAACATCAGTTCACTTTCTAGTCTTTCCACATCAGTCCCAATCCAAACAGTAAATGCTGCATAACTCTTCCTTTCTAGATAACCCAAGCCAACCCTGAGGACAAATGGCTCCTGACTATACCTCCAGAAATTCACCACATTGAGCAGCTGCATATGGAAGGGTTCCTGGCTTTGACCCTGGCAGGTCTTGAGATAATAGTGCCTTTGCTTTTAGCTCCATCTCTGGAACCTTCTCTTTCTTGGTTCTCCTTGGCAGCGTTCAGCATCTGGTTCCTGGGATGATGTCTCTGCTCCTACCTTCTTTCTTCCATGACATGCTGTAGGCTGTCCTTATTAGCACTAAGATGCATTTTCCATCCATCATACTAAGCACTTGACTGCCAGATCTGTGCTGCCTCTAAAAATAAAACATACATACATACATACATATATCTCTCTGTCCCTGTTTTTTAAAGGCATTCCTTCAGTTTTATCTTGACATTCAGGTTGCTTGCATAGAGTGAGCTGATGTGTCGAATCCCAATTGAACAGGGCAGGGGTGGCTGTACAATATGTGCTTCTTCATGCTTTCAGGCAGGGGTCATGGAAGGACAGTTCCTTTCACCCAGTGGGGCCGTTGCCCCTCCTATCTCCAGTAAGGTTTGGAATTCTTTTTCCAACAGTCATGAACACTAACGGATCTTTATAAACACTATATGTGTATATGCCTGTCGTTTTCAAAAAGGTAAACTTAACACCATTACTAATGAAGCTACTGATGTCTCATTTGGAAGAGGAAAAAAAAGGCTGGAGTACAACAATGTACTAAGCCCCACACACCCCAGTCTGCAGGGTTTTTTTTAATCCTAAATTGGCTTCCATTGCAATACACTTCTGTTTTTTGCTTTGCATTTTTTCCTGTTGCTTAAGAAATGCTTTGCTTTTTCTCACCAAAGCATGCTGCTTTTAAAATATGACCTTGTAGAGGAACAGCCAGCTCAGCTTGAAGATTCCTCATTGCCATCTGGTGGACATCCAGGATATCTATTAAGAGCCCATTTCAACAAACTGACACCAGTCCCTCTGTAATAATGAATATAGTTAGCCCTCCACATCTGCAGGTTTAACACTTGCAATTTGATTATTCACAGATTATTTACCGCCACCTCCGCTGCTGCCCTATGCCATTTTTAACAGGGACAGAAAAGTCTTGCCTCATGTTTGCAGTCTCTCTGCAAGCCCCACAAGAGTGAGAAAGACTGCAAATGTGAGGCAAGGAAGATTGGATGATTAAACTGTTAGAAGTGGCAGAGATAGACAAGTTAACAAATTTAATTAGAGACAGTTCTCGTAATGAAATGGGAAAGGGTTATAACATATAATCAACTGAAAGGAAAGAAACAGTAGAAGATTTTGACCAATGGGAAAGGCTAGGGATATTTTTCTTGGGTACAATAATACCAGATTTAATATTAGATATTAATTAGTAGAAATGTTAAATGGGTTAAGTTTATATATTTTTAATAGTACTACTATTATAAAATGTCAGACTAACAGTAGAGTTTCATCTAACATACATAAACATGATTTTTGCAGGCAGTATATTTTAGTAATAACAGCAGCCATTTTAATCAGAAGTTTAGAAGAAGGAGTCAGAAGTTAGACATACATTCTTCCCCCTCCCTCTTGTTCTGTTTGGCTGTTGATTGTAATAGTTTAGTTTGTAGTTTTCTGCAATAGGTTAGTTTAGTTTCATTGTTACGGTCTTTTTTGTTTATCTTCTATGTTGCTTTATATTATTCTAATAGTATATTAATAAAAAAAATGTTTTTCTAAAAAAAAAAGATGCACACTTCCCAGAGTTCCCTTAGTATCCATGCAGAGTTTCAGGTGTCTAGGTTTAATGGTCTTTCAGTCGATTCCTGCCAAGGTGGGCTTTAAATTGAATTTTAAAAGAATACGCAAAACAGCAACCCGTTATTCTTGTTTTTCCTTTACTTTGTCTTGTTGGCTAATTACCAGCCTTGATTGACCTCTTTGTCTCTTTAAAGTTTTTGTCTTCTTGTTGATTTTTTTTTTTAAAAAGCACTGTAGACAATTACCTGTATATTAGATGAAAGTAGCGAGGACTGTTGGGGGGAAATAATTAAGATGATTTTGAAATTAAGGAAATGGATTTAGGAGACAAGCAGGTGCTTAATGGGCGTTGGAACAGCTGCACCTCGCAGGCAGCGGCTTGGAAAGGTACTTCAAGGAAGAGGTTGATGGCGCCGCACACAGCTGGAAGAACATGCAATAATTAAATAAAAATACCTCCCACAAATGGGGCAGCTGGATTCATTAGGAGGCTGGCAGCTCCAAGGAGATGGATGCGTCTTTGCGGTCTGGTTTACTACCCGTGCGAAAGGGTCGAACGGAGGCATAGAGCTGTCGTGCGAGCCTCTCGTAGATCTGCCCCTAGGAGAATCCTATGAATATTTGGCAAACATTCCCCTCTCAGGGAGGCAGAAGGGCTCTGATGCTGGCCCTGAAGTCCACTTTGTGGCACCAAGGCAGGGGGGAAGAACACATTTTTGTCTTGAGGGGCTTGTGGCCATGAAGGTGAAGGCTAGTCTGTCCAGGCTGTAGCAAAAGGTCTGAGTTAGACAGGCTGCCCTATTTAGTCACAATCTCTTTCATGCTTCCCTCCCTTTGATACCTGTTCTTTGTTCCTTCTGTCTCTCTCTCTCTCTTCTCATTCTCTGTCTTTCTCTCTCCTCTCCCTTCCCATGTACCTCGCAGGAATTTTCACAGGAATTTTCAAGCACTGGAGTGCCCTGTCTGAAATGGTTCTGGAATTTAAGAAACTTGCATGTCTTTGTTTATGAATAGTGGCCAGCTTTTTGTGTACATGGGCAGAAATCAATTGAGTCAGTTTTGCCGTAGATTTTCCACATTGGTTCCAGATGCTCCAGAGACCCGCATCTAACCCTTAACTGTGCCTCCAAAAATACCACCAACACCAACTTTGGTTTGGATCTGCATCATAGCTGGCTGGGGGAGGGCTGGGAGCTGTAACTGACAAATGTAACTTTTGGAAGTTCTGCTTTAGATTTGATCATACCTGGAGTAGACCTGCTGAAGTCCATGGGACTTAAAATCAGGCATGATTGATCGGTTGCATGATTTCCGTGGGTTTATTCTAAGTATGCCTAAATCTGGATTTAACCCAAAGGCTTTTCCCCTCTACTACGCATGTTAATTTACTTAGCACTGCCTAGGAGACTGTGTAATATAAATTACTAACATTGTTAATGGTCAGTACACTTTGCAGCCATTGATGGTACTTGTTGCATTCCTTTACTTTTCTTCTCTTTACACCTGTGTGTACAGAGACGTGTATGTCCATGTCCATGTCTAATATATGTACTTGCATACATGTATGACATGTGTGTGTGTGCATGGACACATGCACACACACACACTCCTGCCAACTGCAGATGACCCTTCCTCTATCTGATAAAGTGGAATCTAGTCCACAAAAGTTTAAACTGTAATAAACTAGTTAATCTTTAAGTTCCTCTTTTGTTTTTGCTGCAGCAAGTTAGCACAGCTACACTTGGAAGCTGATAGAAATCTGAAATGTGGCTTGTATCTTCTCCTTATTCTCAGGGTTTGAATTGCTCTACCAGCCAGAGGTGGTACGGCTTTACCTCTCCATTCTTACAGAAAGTCAGAATTTCAACACTCTGGAAGCAGCGGCTGGTGCTTTGCAGAACCTCAGTGCTGGAAACTGGACAGTGAGTTGCACCCCTTCTTTTCCCCTTAATGTTGTCTGGCTCCTTTCCATTACATAGAAGCTCTTGTGCTACTTCAGTTTCATGTAATGTCAACAGTTGCTTTGGAGAATATTCTTATGAGGTCTGTTTATAACTAATGTGGTGCAGTAGGCAACAAAAGATCTGGTGCATTACCCTTTAAAATGCCATACACGTATGTCATGTTGAAGTGAATTGTTTTTCCTATTGTTTGATAGGGTAAAGAAAATGCATCCCTTTTTAAGAAAGGGGCAATAGCTTCTCATTCCAAAGTAGCTAACCTGTGTAGTCCCTGAAGAAGGCCTTAGAGTATTCATTAGGCCAAAATGTGTTAGATTTGTTATATATGCATACACATACACGCTGGATACAGTTTCTGTACCTTGAGATGTGTACCTCTCTGTTCCTTACAAGTGGACACTTTTCAGTTCTCTCCTTTTCCCTTGGGTTCTCACAGTTCAGTCATACCCAGCATTCTTTGCTCTTTTTGCTGTTGCACATTGGAACTACTGATAAGACTCCATAGATTTTGAATTTGGCATCTTTTTGGAAATATGTCACTCATGTCCTGTAGAACCCCCTCTCCTAACCCAGGATTGGTAGCCCTTGGAAACTGAAACCTCAAATGACAGTGGAGGTCTACTAGAACCAGTCTCTTATCTTTCTTAGTTGGGGATCATTGACTCAGATCTTGTCCATATAGCCCTGTAAGGTACAACTGCTTTGAATTCTGATGTGTGAATTTCAGGCCTTTTCTAGTGAATGACCCACAGGCAGCTCTTTATTGTGTCAAACGTCACTCCTGGGAAACAGCAGTGCCTATAGAAAAATGACCAGTGGCCCTTTAGCAGCACCAGAGAGGGTAGAACTTCCAAAAATGCTACTAGAAATCCCTGTAGATTTCCCCCAGCCAATCTTGGGGTAACGTTAGGATACTCTAGCTGCAAGGCTGTTCTCTATAGTCCTGAAAAATCTGCTGGCCATTTGGGAGACAGAAGGCTGTGTGAAATGGATAATTATACTGATCTCAGGTTCTCATGTTTTTCAAACTATACATCTTTTTCTAAAACAATAATCTTGTACTGTCGAAACACATGCTGTAAACCTGGAGATCATCCTTTTTTTTTTTTTTGGTATTTTCTTCCCCCTACCCACCTCCTTGCTTCCCTCTGATCAGTGGTCCACATACATCCGGGCAACTGTACGAAAGGAGAGAGGCCTGCCAGTCCTTGTGGAGCTCCTGCAGTCAGATTCCGACAAGGTGGTGAGAGCTGTGTCTATCGCTCTGAGGAATCTCTCCATGGATCGTCGCAATAAGGACCTCATAGGTGCGTTCCCAACAGTTCCTGCATCCAAGAAGTTGGTCCCTAGAAGGAGAGCAGAAAGAGCTATTCTAGGGGTGTGAAGACTTCAGGCTTTCCTACAACCCTGAGATCCACTAATCCTCTTGATGTTAAAAGGATACACTTAGAATTAAGGCATTCTCAGCGACTGAAAGAAATAGAGAGTTGGGTACCAGACCTGGATGGAGCTCACAGTTCTTTCACATAATGCCCCAAATCAGAAGAGAAGACACTGGTACTGGCAGGACCAATCCCATTTTCCTATCCCCATCAGTAATTTAGCTACCACATTTTTCCATGGGCAGGGATATTGAACAGGGAGAAGTATACTGCTCTCCATTTCTAGCCAAGTGCACTATATCCATTGGTAATTTCCCTTTGCCCAAAAAGTTTTCTTTCAGTGGTCCAAAGTATTAAAACTAAAAGCAGTCTTAGAACTTTATCTTACTGAACAGCTAAAGGCCCATCTGGGGGTCTTAGGGCATAGACTCCTGGGAGCATTTAAAATGCTATATAACATGAAGGTTATATGCATCTAGGTGTTTAGGGGAAAGCAGAAAGAGGTAAGTCTGTGTTGTTTCTGACCCTGCAGAACCATTCTGTGTGTGCATGCATTAGCATTAATATCTGGTGTTAACCAGTGTGTCTCCCAGTGCCTGTTTGATGAGGCGATGAAGTATAAAATACAATAGCTACAAAATCTGCATTATAGGATATAAGCATGTCTGCTTTTTCCTGGTGTATAGAATGTGCTCACTTTGAGGCAGTGATTTCCCAGATGCCTTCCCCGCTCCCAAAAAAGCTGGAACTTGAGGAATGCATACTTAAAACTTACTGATTCTTCCCCCAGCTCCCACCCCCTCCAGCTTTCCCCTTAAACCACAAGGAGCTGCCATAGGGCTCTAGTTATCTAATCATCTGTCTGCTCTGTTCCTAAGTGAAATGGTCTTGATTTACTGTTAAAAGATGGGTGTGAGGGGAGGAACTGGAATCCAGAACTGGCATCCTTTGCAGAATTTGGAAAAGTAATTTGAAAAAATTTGGAGTACAGCAGTGGCTGTGCTGGGTTGGAGTCTGGAATTTGGGGGGTTTGATTTTTGTCAGAGTGGTAGAGGAACACCAGTTGTGCTATTCCCTATGGGATTTTTGATTTGCAGAGCAATTTTTTCCTCTTGAGGAAAAAAAAAAGATTCTACCGGTAAGTGGGTGGAAGCTGCAGGCTTTGAGGGGCTCAAGAACTCCTCAGGGCTGTAAAAAGGGAGTTTTTGGAAGACGCCAAGTCAGCCGCTATTGATCTAACCCCATTACCTACTCTAGTTCCATTCTCTCAGATGAAAAGAGTTTTTTTAAAAAACATTTTTTATGGAGATCCCCGAGAATGTACCTGGGACCTCTGTGTAAAGCATGCTCTACCTTGCACTGTGGCTCCATATTTTTCCCAGAGTAATGATGAGATTTGACTAATAGGAGCACTTTTGGTTCTTCAGGTAGCTACGCCATGGGTGAGTTGGTAAGAAATTTGCCTAGCAGACAGCAGCGATCTTCAAAAAACCTGGAGGAGGACACAGTGGTCGCGGTCCTGAACACCATACATGAAATCATTACTGACAGCTCCGAAAATGCCAGGTCCCTGATCCAGACACAAGGCATTCAGAAGCTAGTTGCTATCAGCAAATCAAGGTTAGTCCTTTGCTCATGTACAATATGAGAAAGCAAAGATACAAGAAATTGCCTTATGGCACATTAGAGTATGTGTTCGTCTAGGCCAACATGGTCTGCTCTTGACAGGTAGGATTTTCCTTGGGCTTCAGGTGGCAGTCTTGTCCATCACAGTACCTATGATGTTAGAGGAGGCAGATTTTGAGTTACGGGGAGACTGGAGGGGCTTGATGGCCCCTTTAGCTAAAGTTGAAAGCTACCATTAGTGGTGCATGGACTAAACATTGAACTTTAGGAAGCTGCTATAAGGTGTGGTCACTTATCCACTCTGCCCAGTGTCATCTGTTCTACTGTTCTTCGTTTATTGGGCTTGGACCCACTACTGTATTGCATCCTGACATAAGCTGGGTCACAACAGCTAGAGAGGCCATCCATTGAACTTAGGGTCTCCTGTATTCACAGCAACACAGTGATCTCCTGTGGATACCACAATCTGTGAATACTCAATTCCCATTATATACAAAAGTGTAGTAAAATGGTATCCCTTATATAAAATGGTGAACAACTCAAAGGTTTGCTGTTTGAATTTTTTAAAATATTTTCACAGTTCTGAAACAAGAAATTAAAAAAAAAAACTCAGCAACATCACTAACATTAGCCTTTTGCTTTAAAGAGATATGTCAGGCCAGTACTCCCTCCTTCCCCCCCCCCAGCACATCTTTCAAGGGTGGAGTTGAAGCACTTAAAAGACATGCCATATCTCTGTATCATAAATCAGTGCCTTTGATAGGTTGAGCTGACTTTAGAGACAAGATCGATAGAACAAAATGATCAGTCATCTTGGGACAGGTTCCCTTGATGCCTGCTCTATTCCTGAGCATCAGGCACACATTTATCAGGCATCATCATTTAAGGAAATCGAGGCATTTATTGGCGGACTGGGAAATGTTTGTCCTTTTGCAACATTCCATTATATGGGTGGCAGCAATCAGGCTGTTAACAAAATAAACTGGCCGACATACAAGCAGTTTTAAGGAGGGGAGCGATAATCTCAAATGGCTCTCGTTGGAGCCATAACTGAGTTGGAAAGAAGCTGCCTTCTTTGTGCTAACTTGAAGCAGGCCTTCATCTGTCTGCTCTGCCACCCAAGCTCTATCACTTACAGGGTATAGCTTACACACATGTACCCCCTGTGCTGTTCATAAGACAAAGTCTTTAAAGCTGATGTTGTGGGAGCCTTCATCAGAAGCTGCTGGTTCTTAACCTGCAGTTCCAAGTCATGACATGGTTGCAGATCTCTCTCCCTATCCCAGATTCATCCAAGGTTGAAGTCATAGTCTAGAGACAAGGAAGGTGAAATCTTAATTTGTTTAAATTAAATTCCACCCAATCACTTCCGAGGTAAGACAACAAGATCCCCTTTAGAGACTTGGTGGAACCAACTGCAGTTTGGCTCCTCCTCTCACAGTACAGTGAGCCATCAGGATCTGCTAGGGTTTGGTTCCAGGACCTCCTGGATATCAAAATTTGTGGATGCACAAGTCCTATTATGTACAGTGACGTAGTAAAATGGCATCCCTCATATAAAATGGCAAAAGCAAAGTTTGGTATTTGGATTTTTTGAAAATATTTTCAAGCCATGACTGGTTGAATCCGTGGATACAGAATTCGTGGATATGGAGGGCCGACTGTACTGTCTTCTGTCAGTAGCAACTTCCACCAGGGGGAGAGATAAGACAACAAGATACATTCCATCAGTGTAACTAGGTCCAACTGACTCACCCCTCTTCTTGTAGAAAGCTTCTTCATTAGGAGCTCCTTCATTTGGTTCTATTGGGAGGGAGGTGAGACACTAAGGACCACATGTTTGGCCTACTTGGTTCCAGCTACCATTGGCTTCCATCTGTCCAGAGCAGTTTCTTACAGTGATCATCCCATCCAGTCATTTTTAACTTCTTTACATAACAACATGAAAGAGGTTTTAGCCTAAATGTGCCCTTTTTCTTTACCCCACATTTCTTTCCTTTCCCCTTGAGATCATCTCTCTTAGATTTTAAACCATTGTTTTAAACTGTAAATCACCATGAGTTGGTAGAGAAATGTAGAAAGTTAACAAAGGAATGCAATGTAATATTGACATACATGTAGGGTTTCATGAGAGTCCTGGGAAGGTCTTTACAGCCAGTTTGCTCAATCAGTTGAGAGGTGCTGGGTTCAGGTTCAGGTTTGCCATTCAAGGCTTCTGCGTACACATAGTAAGATTTTCAGAACTAACTGGTTCTAACCATCAGGCCTTAAGAATCATAAATAAGTATATCATGTGATGAGCATGATCATGGGAACTGGCCTTTAAAAGTACCTTCTGTGAAAGAATGGTCAGCCAATTCTTCCATACCATTTGTTATGAGTTAAAATTGTCTACTGGCTCAAATATCTGAATGCATTTGATTTTTAATCCTTGCTTAATGTGTGTGTATCCTGTCTCCTTGCTTTCCCCCTCCCCAATTCCAAAATCAGCCAATCCTCCAGGGAAACAAAGGCAGCCTCTCATGTTCTTCAAATGACCTGGAGTTATAAAGAGCTGCGGAGTGTTTTACAGAAGGAAGGCTGGAACAAATCCCATTTCCAGGTGAAGATAAAGCAGAATTCTAACTGAGAATTGTAGCCAGAGCACGTGGGAGCTTCGTTTATTTTGGCTTCCACTAGTGGTATATAGGAAAAGAACAGACTTGTCTTCTGTTTCCACTAAAACAAATCCAGGTTCTATTTTAAGGAAAGCCAGAGTTGGGTAGACACACAATTAATTTGGTTAAACGATATTCTTATTTATATTGTTGCATGTTAGAGATGAGGGTACTATTAGAATTGGGGGAGGTAGCACAAAGACTGGTGTTAGCAAAGCCAGCAGGAGAAAACAGAGAACAAAAGACGTAGACACTACTTAGCTATTATTATATACATTTATATCCTGCTTTTCCATTTATATCTTACTTTTCCATTTAATGCATGCCTATCACTGCAGCCATATAGCTATCTATTCAGAAGTAATCCCTGTTGAGTCTTAAGGATTGCAGCCTCCAGTAACTTATGTAATTCCTTTTAACAGCAAATTCTTGGGGTGCCAACTCAATTGGAAGTAAAAGAGCCATTGAGAAATGAGATGAATCCATGCTAGGGAGAATTCCAAAGGCTGAAGTAGCACCTGCATCTGTTTTGCAGGGGGAAAAAAAGTTATTTTACCCAGACTTCAGTGATGAAAATTTCCTAAGAGCAGTCTAGTGAGGACTAAGCATACTTGGTAGTCATAGCATGTTAAAAATTGGTGTCTTTGCTTGTTCCACACAATAACCAGAGTTTGCTTTGTTTTGTTTGATGGTATGCATCAATTGAAAGTGTTGCAAACAATGAAATAATAAGCACACCAAAAAAAATCAATATAAAATTAGCAGTCTTTGGAGTGAAAGCACAGCTGGGAAAGGGGAAAAAAAAAACCAGAAAACGAGAGAAGGATTTGAATACTTTTTCTGAATTCCTACACCTGCACAGGAACATTTCATTCCATGTCTCCCTTTACAAATTCTGGAAAGTCATAGAAAAGTCAAGAAACATTCCACCAATCTTAAATGACCAAGTCCAAAATACTAAATGTCAAAAAGTTCCTCCTTTCCTTCCTTCCTTTACCTTTGTATCCCAAGTTTCCTCCAACTAGCTTGAGATGGTATACATGACTTCCTTCTCCCCAGTTATTCCCCTGAACAACCCTGTAAGGTAGATCAGGCTGAAATAGTGATTGGCCACAGATGGCCCAGTAAGCTTAGTGGCTCAGAAGAGAGACAGCCCTAGGTCTCCCAAATCACCATCCAATATCCTAACCACTATACCAAACTGGGTGTCCCAGCTGTTATAAGTACAGATCCCTGCAGAAATAATTTTAGGAGCAACAGTTCATAAATGTCTGTTGCTATTCCACCATGTTCCAGTGCTCTAGGCCCAGTGACTTCACACAACACACATTGTACACATCATTGTGCTAAAGATAGGAAGTAGAACACAGATCATTTTCCTTGGAATGAGTTTTTCAAGGTACTTTTTTAAAGTGGCTTTTGCTTTCTGCTTGGCTCCCTGTGAGCTGCTGACTCTGGCATATTTTTTTCTCTATTCTAGTCTGCATCTGCTACCCCTAAGGGATCCAAAGGTACCTCTTGCAAATCAGGCTACGATGACAGCACTCTGCCTCTTGTGGATAAAAGTCAAGGTCTGTGCAACCACAGCCAAAACAGACAGGATTTCAACAGTGTGATTGCCTAAACTAGATGTTAAGTTAATTGCACAGTAAGCCATTGTCTGTGGGTTTACATTTCCAAAAAAAGCAGCTGTGGGAACCCACAATGGGTCAGAGCTGGTATGGAGGCCCTCCACAATGAGATCACACACACTCACACACCCTGTTCACACAAACATGCATGCGTGCGCACACACACGCACACACAAGGCAGCTGCTTAGTAAAGAAAAACAGCAACAAAAGGGCCAACAGCATGATCTCTTTATGCCATTTGAACCAGATACCAGAAAGCTGTTTTGGTGGCATTGCTGCCCTAGCTCTGCAGGACCATTCAGCGTTGGTCCAGATTCTACCCGGTACAGTGACTAAAGTTGGGGGGGGACATGTGGCCTATGGCCCTTGGCTCCTCCCCCAAGATCTGAACAGATCCCCACCCCAGCCCTTGAGTTCCAAAAAAATTTAATGCCTTAAAGAGATGCTTTGGTCTCCCTTTATACATCTGCCCAAGTTTTACTCTCCTTGGAAGAGGGATTTCTTTCAGTCACGTTAGCATCACAGTCACATTTGGTGGGGACATGGGAGAAAGCCTTCTTGGTGGCTGCTCCCAGGCTGTTTCATTTCCTCCCACAGAGAGGCTTGACTGTCCCCTCCTCCCAGCTCTTTTTCTGCCAGGCTTTTGGCTGTTAAATGGCTGTTAGAGAAGAACCTTTTAATAGAGCTGCTGAACTTTGATCTTCATTATTATGTTTTTAAATGTTGTCCATAGTTAATTTCTTTTTTTAGTTGCTATGGTGTAACTGAGTTCCATCACAGCTGCAACATAAGGAGCTGTAACTTCACTCCTTTTTCAGCATAATAGTATTCTTTTTCACTACTTTTATAGTTACAAGGTATGTGTGGCCCTATTGCTCAGGTACATTTTGCCCAGCAGCCTGTAGCATTTTGATTTTTAAAAAACGAACTGCAAAGCGTTATGTACTTACTTTTGAGTGAAGGCCAAAGTCCAGGCGTTAATCTGAATTAGAGTGAACCTATTAATTCAATGGGAAATTGTTAAGTCAACATCTATGTAAGTTCTACTGATCTAACGAGTTTGCTCTAGTTGGGACTAACAATTGCATCTCAGTTAATGAGTTACTTATTAAAAATTGGAGCTCTAACAGGATCTATCTACCAGGGCAGGAGGAGCCCTGGAACTCTTAACTACAGCTAATTACTTCCTAAAAGCAGGCTTCCAGACTCTGGGCCTGGCTTGCCCCTCACAAAGACCAATGGTTTCGATATGTCTCTCTTGTAGATAATGAGAAGACTGGAAGTCGGGATATGATTCCCATGGATGAACTTGGGCCAGGTAAATGCAGTTGTGGATCAGCCACCGTGTCGTCTTCAATAGCGAAAACTGTCACTCACAGGGGAGCTCAGCTTGTTCTTTGGGAGAAGCTCTTTCAAGCGTATGTGAAGTTGACATTTAGAGCAGAATTTTTCTTTCCGAGAGATCGATAGTCTTTAACAGCACAATCCTATGCATGCCTTCTCATTGAGTTCAATAGGACTTACTCTTACCCCCAGGTAAGTGGATCTAGGATCTCAGCCTGTATGTATATATGCAATGCACACAAACATACACCCACACATATGCACGTACACAGACATGCACAGACACACATGCACATACATACATACATATATATGTATAGGTCTATACAGCATGATTATTTTAGCGGGTCTGTAACAGCCTGGTCTTATAGACTCACATGTTTGAATGTTTCCAGTGATGTAGCATCATTCTAGGGCAGCCTTCCCCAATCTGGTGTCCTTTAGAGGTGTTGGACTACAGCAGACATCATTTACTGGCTGGGAGGCCTCCAAATTAGGGAAGGCTGGTTTGCTTTTTTACTTTGACATCAGCCAGAATGTAGCAACCTTTTGTGTCTGTGAAAGGAAGGGAAAAAAGTAGAACCCTCACCCCAAAATCTGTTCCCTGAGCCTTTGTGGTGTGGATTTCTGAATGGTTTGATTCTCAATGTTTTGAATCTTTTGATTCAGATACAAATAGCCCTGGTGGAAGGCGAAATCTGAGGCTTTTCCTTGTTGTGATGAGGCCACAGATGGCCAGTGCATGCTTTGCATGCAAAAGGTTCCAGGTTCAATCCCTGGCATCCCCAGATAGGACTAGGCAAGACTCCTGTCTGAAATCCTGTGAAGCGACTCAGCATTGTGTCCTTAGCGGTAAAGTGGCTCAGAATCTGTGGGTAAGGACGGAAACAAAACACACCAACACACATTGCTGGAGTGAGAAGTTGGCCACAACCCTATTGGTTACAGCTGAAGTACCTTAGGATAGCATAGATCCAAGCATCAGACAATCCACCCACCAACTGTTGGTCTACCTGTTGGGGGAAGCCATGGGGTGAGAGCCTAGGGAAATCCACTTGGGCACCGGCTACTGCATGGTTCCTCGGTCATGTGGAAGTGCCCACCCAATATGGGCATAATCCTGGCAGCCTTTATTTCCAAGATCTTTTGAGATCCCAAGTGTACATCTTGCTGCCTCCTGTCCAGAACTGGATCTGGCCCAGTGTCCTACCAAAGTTAGTGATAGGATAGATGCAACACCAAAGCATGCCATACAAGGAGGGTGGTTTAGAAAGAGTCATCAAAAACTGAAGTGGTGTGGTATGGCCAGAATGAATGGTGCCCTTGCAGACCTGAAAGGGAACTTCTGCTCTCAGTCAGTGTAGAAATGGTTGCCTACTGGCTGAGCCAGCCAGTTGCTGACTGGCTCAGCTTGGGGTGAGGGAGAGAGCCAACTGTTAGTGCAAGCCCCATGGCTGCTGGGGAAGACACTTTGAGCCAAGTTGCTGTGAGCCAGAGACTTCACATTGCTTGGCTTCATGCCCATGGGGCACAAGCAGGGTCCCCAGATAAGCTGGGGCCTGTGCTAAAGCAGGTTCTGATGTTTCTAGCTCTATCCAGCAGTTCTACTTCTGTATCAAATCAACATGCAAGGGGGAAAGCAAGGACAAGAACTCCACCCTCCCACCACCACCCCTTTCTTCTTACCCTTCATAAATTTAAAGGGTAGATCTCTACAGCATCTACATCTTGTGTAGATGACCCCGTTGATTGTGATCCCTGGACATCTAATGTTCATCATGCAGGGAAATTACCTGAGTAGAAAAAGCTCCCTGCTGCAGATTTTGCCTCCTGCTCATGCAGAGCACTAAGGCTAGCAATTGCGGCAGGGGTGGGGACGCATGGAAGTAGCCCTTGTTTCTGTGCTCTCTCACTCACATGTTGATTGGACACAAGTATGGAATGCTTGAGTAGGGCTTCTGTGGTTGCACACCCAAGATTTGAGTGTTGCATATTTGTGTTAGGAATTTGTGGCCGTTTAAAAATACTTTTTCCATCTCTGAGAAGAAAAGTGGCATACATCTCTGAAAACCGAGCCCAGCTGCTCTTGAATGCTAAAACAGTACCAATAGTTAAGAAAGAGAAAACATTGGATTTCTTTTCATATCTCCTCAAATATTCCAGCCAGCATGAATAAGCTGGCAGTATGTGCTTTGCTTAAGGGGAGGCTGCACCCTACGTGCTCTTGGTGGGAAAGAAGTGACTTCAAAGGGAATGGCATTACTGGGTGGGCATGTTCTAACTAGTCTGACAGTATAAACCTAAGAACAGAGGTTCCATGGCTGGAAGACATCACTTGTTATCTATTGAGAGTAAGAGGTTTGCTGATGGTGGGTGAACATTGTGGGTTTAAGAAGGACTTCTAGGCAGGAAACCTGGAAGGAAGTGGGATTACCTATGGAGCAGCTGCAGACGATGGAATTCAAACCGCTATCAAACCCATCTCTTTATGCTCCAGAGGCTAGAAGACCAAGAACCTGACATGCTTTTTAGATCTTTAGCCTTGGAGGCTGAATATTATTTCTGTCTAGCCCAGGAGTGAGAGATCTGTGGTCCTCCAGGTTTTTGCTAGGGTCCAACTCCCACTGCCTATAAATGGTGGGAGTTTTAGTCCAGGAAACTTGGAGGACCAGATATACCTTTTCCCTGGTAGCTACCTTTCTCTCCTCCAGAAGTGGAGGGCCTTTGATTAGAGCCTCCATCAAAGATCTCCACAGTGTGGCAGGTTATCCTTATGCCCATCTGGGAGTGCTGAGAGCTAGAATGTAACTGTTCCTTTGGTCATGTGGGCTGTAGGGGAAGCTGGCATCTTCCTATATATAAGACACCAGCGGAAGACACAAAATCCTGCTAGCCTGGGCGTCCTTGTGTGTAAAGATTTGTGTCCCCCTTGAATGAAAAGTAGAATGAGCACCTATTTCATGCCCCCACTGCTGTTGGTGTCACATCGTGCCTTATGGCTTATGTCATTCCTCCGCAGATGGGTACTCCACCATTGATCACCGCGAAAAGGAGAGGAAGTACAAGGCTAACGACAACATGGGAGATGCATCCGAGAAGGAACCACTGAAAGTAAGCAGCTGCCTATCTACTAGCAGTCTTTCTCCCCCACAGGGCTTAGTGTGGGGTAAATGAAACAGACTTGTGCTTCCAGGCCCATCACTCTGGGAAGAAGCAGAGTAGATAGCAGAGTTTCCTACTGTTCCATTTGTCACCTAGCAATGCTGGGTAACTGATAGGAAAGGTGTTGTTGTTTTTCTGCAGAAGGCCTCACTTTCTCTGAATTTCCTAAGGACCGAAATCAACCATCAGAGATTCAGCTTTCTGTGTAGGAGGAACATGATCCTACCTCCTCAGCTTTGCTCTTTGTGTCCATGCTGCCTGTCATTTCATCAGCTGCCAGGCTCAAGGGTTCTGGTGGTGTCTCTTCTAAGATGTTCCTGTGCATCTACTCGCCACCCTCTGGGCAAACACAGACACCTTTTAAAAGATGGTTTCTCTGTTGTGCAAACAGAGAAGTTCAGATTTTCAAGCATGGGGGATTTTTGGTAATTCTGAGAACAGTCACTTCACGCACCACTTCACGCACCTCTTCTCTCTTGTGCTTTCCTTGGCGAGGAGGACCAGAGTATGCGCAAATGGCTGTGCAGTACTGTGTGTGGTCAACAGCCAAGATTTCAGAGCTGTGATAGGTTCTTGTCCCCTCCTTTTTTCTGCCCTTACAGATTTGGGGTTAATTGCCACTCTGCGTTCAGGCTTATAAAGGTTGTTTAGATTCGCCCACTCCGTCAAATGTTCTGTTCATCTGCCTGCCTCATAAATGTAATCTATTGTCTCGTGATCACCCTCTCAGTGGCAAATCCGATAAGCTGGCTGCTTTATTTAGCTGGGCCTGTGCCCAAGAGTCTCAAGGCTTTGGTGTGCTTGTGACACACTGCCCTCTTTACCCCCTGCTCTGCTTTCCTCATACTATCTCACTAGGCAGAATTGTTAGTGGGTGAGGTCACTGATTCCTCAGTGACCCTTAAAGCTGGCCCTACCCCAAGGAAGCCATTGCAGCTAAAGCCTGTTTGCATCTTTTGACCTGGCCTGAATCCTCCTGCTCAACCTGTGATTGGAGGCGGGGGGAGCACTCTAATGGGCTTTTAGTAGACATCATATTTTGATCCATCTAAACAGAATACCTCTTATGAATGTGGGAGAATTTGTCTGGTGTGCCTGGAAAGGGCTGTCCAGGATTTCAGAGAGGGGTCTTTCCCAGCCCATCCTGGAGGTGCTGGGGATTGAACCTGGGACTTCTGCGTACAAAGTGTGTACCCTACCACCATGCTACAGTGCTTACCTCCAGGTGAAGGAACATAAAAAGCTGCCTTATACTGAGAGAGAGCACTGTTGTGTCTGATATATGATAATCTCCGCTGGTCATCAGTGCTTTTCCAAAGGTCAGGCAGGGTCTTTTCCAGCCATCTGTGGAGTGGTCAGGGATTGAACCTAGGGCTTTTTATATACAAAGTAGATGCTTTTACCACTGAGCTGCTTCCTGTTTAAAGGTACACATGGTTGGTAGTTTCTAGAATTTTGGCTGTTTCAGTGTGACATGTCTCTCATCTTAGTAGTCATTGCTGCTCCCTGTTTCACTACCCAAGGGAGGCCCAATGGGGCTACTTCAAGTGTGACGCTGTTCTTGCACAAAAGATGTTCCTGTGTAGGACTTAAGGTGAACTCTCCAGGGTGACTGCAATGTCTGGGAGTGGGCTGCTGTGTTGAATAGGTGGACCAGGGTTCGAATCTCTGCTCAGCCATGGAAGCCTACTGGATGACCTTGGGCAAGTCACACTTTCTCAGGCTCCAAGGAAGAGAAAGGCAAACCTCCACTGAACAAATCTTGCCTAGATAACCCCATGTCAACAACCCTTACACAAGTTGGAAACGACAACAACAGATGCCAGGAAGCTACAGCCACTTGCATTGGCTTGTGTTGCCAATGAAAAACCTGTGCAGGATTGCTCTGAAGGGGATGTGATGCATGTTTGACTGTTGGAACCAAATGGATCTGGCCCTTGTTACATATCTCCTGCAGACATAGAACCTGTCCAGTGGGCCAGATGATGTCATGGGAGAGAAGGCCATGGTGCAAGCCCTCTCATAAAAGACGCTCATAATTTTTTTCCAGCACCTCCTCCCAGGCAATATACGTATGCTAAGTTACTATGCCACACTTAATGCTGTGTTTTAACCACTAATAGTAGCTATAGGAACCTGAAACCATATAATGGGGCTGGGAAGTGGTTTGGCTGCAGAGCCAGATTGCCTGTCCTGAAACCAAGTCAGTGAGCCAGATGATGGCATGGGAAGTGAGGCCTTGGCAGAAGCCCTGCTCCCTCACCTGATGCCTTCTGACCTGCTCCTCCCTGACATCAGGGAGTGTACCACCACCACCGCCCAAAATATAAAATGTGTGTTGATTTTCAGTGCTTGCAGTCCATGGGCTCAGCTGCTATGATGGTCACATGTTGTCAGCTACAGTTGCGCTGATGCATCCAGCGTGTTCTGCTTGGTGCTCTCAGATGTTATTGGTGTTTGCAACAAAGCACATCTTTTGCTGATTTCTCTCTCTCCCTAACGCTTCTTTGCAAGCCTTTTTGAACTGGCAACTCTGTCTGTCTGTCTGTCTGTGTGTTGATTAATCTGCTCTGTTTTGCCTTTTTAACGCCTCACCCTGTCTGCTGCAGAATGACACAAATAGGAAAACCATAAACAGGAGTAATAGGGCTTCGGTGACTCTGGTGGATGCCCGTGATCCTAAACCCCAGCCTGTTGACTCCTGGGTCTAATTTGCATGCATGGTAGGTCCTTTTCACAGTAATTGGTGCTTGTGATTAACTTGTCTTGTTTATGCATGATCTTGCACTGCTGCCATGTTACCACCACCTACCTGGTTCCTTCTCAGGCAGAGGCAGAGGAAAGAAGGCTATGACTTGTGTGTGTGCATATTTCACACAACGGTTGTAATGTGCTACTAGTGGAGTAAATAACAACATATCAGAGAAGCATACAGCCAACTTAAGGAATGGGTCAACAGAGTCCCTTGCCTGGGTAGCTGCTAAAGCTGACTAGGAGGGGAAATCCATGAGAATTGTTCAGGTGGTCTGAGATGTTTCACATCGGATTAGCTTTCTTTCCCAGAAGAATTTGGACTACAGTCCCCATCTTCCCTAGCCATCATGGGCATTAATCTGGTGGCTGGGGATTAGGGGAGCTGTGGCACAACACAATTTGAAGGGCTGGTAAAGCTACTTTAATTCACCTTTATGAGCAGCACTTGCCTGAGGCAAAGCTGGACAAGCTTCTTTAGCCTTCTTTAAGGATTTGTGGCACCATCTGCTCCTGTGAGTTTGAAAGGATACAGGTGGTTACTGTACACCTCTGATGATTCCAGATGCCCAGTATGGCCAGAGGGGGAAGTCCTTACAAGCCCCCACCCAAGTGGGAACTTGGAGAAGTCCTCTTTTATTAGGGCTCATCTCTTCACCATATGAATAGCCATTTTCTTTTTGTCCTTTTCTCTCCTTCCTACTTTAAAATGAAGCTGACAAGCTGAAAACACATCTGCTCCATTTCCTTGCATGAAGAAAAGCATTAGCTGCAATTCTCCAGTTGCAATTTAGAAATAATACAATGAAGATTGCCCCCTCCCCTCACTTTTTATTTTTATATTTCATTTCATTTTGGGATCAGGCTGTGGAAAGCAATGGGGTACTTCCCCTGGGAGAAAGAGGTCATCATTTTGTTAAACAAAAAAACAAACAGAACCATATGGGAGGCCACGCCAGTCACCCTGTGACAAGGACAATCTGTTTGTCCTTTGTTAATGTGTTTGAATCCAGCTGCTACCTTATTCAGAAGTGACCAATATTATGCCTGTGTGGTAGCCCTGGGAGTAATCCTTACATAGTGTCAGTCTGTTAAGGAAAGATGGAAAGCAGCTTCTAGGCCTGGTCTATCTAGCCTTCTCCTCTTCACACTCAACATTGATTTAGCACTGTGATGGGATTTCTCAGTCAAATTCTACAAATTCTACAATCTAGATGCAATTATGTTAAGCACCTGTGATGTCAGAAAGGGGCATTGCTAGGGTAAACTAGATTATTGGACTTATTAAACCTTTGGTCTAATCCACCAGAGCTCTTATCTAATTACAACAGGAATGCATATTTTAATTACTCAAACCTTTAGATGATACTATCTCTCGTGAGGTGGACAAGGCCTTGCTGGACATTTAGAGTGATAAATAAAACTGGCTTTGATAGATTTTTCTAAAGATGAGGTGACTCATTCTCACCGCTTACATATTGCTGTCTCCTTTGGAAGTTCCAAGCTTTGTGGTGGCATTTCATTGATGAGATGGGATTTGTCTAAGGTTAGGATGACAACAAGGGGCCTAAATACCTAAAAGCACCAGATGCTGACCAATCTTGGAAGCTAAGCAGGGTCAGTTCTGGATAGTACATAGATGAGAGACAGCCAATGAATATGAGGTACTGAAGGCTATATTTCAGAGGAAGGAGCTTGCAAAACCACCTCTGAGTACTCCTTGCCTAAGGAAACCCTGTGAAATTCATGGAGTCACCATAAGTCAACAGGTGACATGAAGGCACATGCACACATAGCACCAGCTCTTCCAAACTGTGGCCTGAAGTACTAAGAGAGACTTCGTGGTGACCACTGTGCTGCATGAATGGTGAAAAAAGGAAGAGAAGAAAACAGGGGGCGGACAGTTACTCTTGGAAGGGAGAAGGCTCACCATGAGGACTGGAGAGAGGGAAACTAGGTCACAGTGAAATGATCTCTTTCAAAGATACTATGGATTTGGTATGGGGGGGATGGTGCTCCAAAATTTGCAAAAGCTTCTTCCCCAGTTCCATTCTCTGTAGTAACTGGCTTTGACTCTTCTTTTTCAGGGCTAAAGTCCAGCTGCTTGTTTTATTATTATTCTTATTTTTTTTTCCTCCTCAACTTAAAAAAAAAAGAAGAATCAACACACAGGATCTCATTAAACCATCACTGCCATTCAGATTCAGAGGGCCTTGACATTTTGCATCGATGGAACCAACCAGGCTGCAGATTTCTCTGAGGGCAGGGTACCGGGTGACAAACCATCAACCAAGCC
Organism: Ctenosaura bakeri; assembly: GCA_948474755.1. Lineage (NCBI taxonomy): Eukaryota > Metazoa > Chordata > Lepidosauria > Squamata > Iguanidae > Ctenosaura > Ctenosaura bakeri. The sequence continues at coordinate 100,496 of CAOLHI010002146.1, forward strand.
TGGAGTGGCATGCCTTACAGCAGGGACTCTTCTGCTTTTTAAGAACCAACCACATTCCCACCCAACATCCCCCCTGCCATTTCTGCTTCCTGCAGGAGGGGTAAGAAAGGCAAGCTTACGTCGAATGGCTTCAGTTCTTAGCTGACTCTTCTATGTGGATGGTGCCAAGTTAGGAGATTGAAGGTCGTGAGATGGGGAAGAGGAAGTAGAAGAAGAAAAAGGTGTCACATATGAAAGGAAGAAAAACCTACAGAATATTCCAAGTATATCTTTGGTACAGTCATTAAAAATAGCACTTTTTCTCCCCTCCCTCGCCTTTTGAACTGTGAATTTTTAACAGAAAAAAAATGGCAATGATAATTTTTTTTTCTTTTTGTGACCTATTGTGGAGGTTTTATTCTTTGATCTGTGGGAAATGCAGAATTTGTTGAGCTGAGTTTGATGGATTTTGATGAAAGGAGAAAAAGGAAAAATAATCTTGGTTGACTGACTTGGAAAGGTGGAGGATGAAATTGACGTGGGCTGTATAATCTGCTTTTGAAGTAAGCGATACCACACTGTGCTCTCTCTCTATATTATCATTGGTGTACAATTCATCTGCCTTTTGACTTCTGTAATGGCTCGTTTATATTTCCAAACAGATAAAACAGTTTCTTTGAGGTTTTGCTGTCCTCATTCAGAAAGAGAGGGAAGAAAAAAGAACTCAACTCGATGCAGTTGACTTTTGTTCTTACTGATGTTCATGATAAGTGCTCCTTTTGATTTTCAACCTGTTGACGTTGGGTTGATAGCAGTTTAATTTTCAGCATCACAGGTTTTTCCCCCTCCTTCCATAGATAGCAAACACTTTTGATTAAGGTGGAATCTTTCTTGCAAAAGGAAGATGCATTTAGAATGTTTAGAATGCAGCACAAACTCCAGATGAATCTGTTGTTTTTGCTGGTTTGAAAAAAGGAGAAAAAAATCTACTACTGGATCCCATCTGTGATCTTTGGATATGCTTTCAATAGACTACTTCAAAGGGAACTGTAATCTTTCTTTCTTTCTTTCTTTCTTTCTTTCTTTCTTTCTTTCTTTCTTTCTTTCTTTCCCACCAATGTGTGGACAGCTTAGAGCAGGGATGGCAATTATACAGCCTTCCAAAAGCTGTGGAACTACAACTCCCAACATTCCTCACCATTTCTTATTATTGATTACGCAAGCTAGGGCTGCTGGCAGTTGCAGTCCCACAACATCTGAAGGGCCATGTGACTCCCATCCTTAGCTTAGGGTACAATCCTATATGCATTTATCTGGAAGTAAGCCCCATTGAGCTCACTGGGACTTAACTTCCAAGGAAACATGCTTAGGATTATACTTTTAGCTTGTAATTAGAGTTATACACTTGAACGATGGCATCCTATTCATGTGCAAAGCCTTATCTAAGATCTCTTCTTGTATGGGTTTAGGGCAAGATGTTTGCCATTGGTGCATATAACCATATCCCCATATACTGTATACAGTAATGCTTTGTGCTTTAACCACATTAATTTCCTTGGGGTTTCTAGACAGAAAATGCAAGCAGGACTTTAAATTTCTAATTCAATTTAACATTTGCTCTATCTCTCTCTGTCTCTCCCCCTCTCTCTTTTCTTTGGTAAAGTTAGTTGGCTGCCATATTAAAACAGTGTGATTGGAAAGCACATTCTTTTGTCAAAATCCAGCAAATTTAATTTTTGGGGATCTCAGTGCCTGCTGTTTCCTTTGTAATTTAAAATGAAATGGGGTGGGCTGGGGTGGAGATGGGGTGGGGAGAGAATAAACAAAAGCAAAATTACTGTATTAGTTAAGCATCTAACTTTTTTGTAAAAAAAAAAAAAATCCATAAAAAAAAAAAGAAAAGAAAAGAAGAAGACAAGACAAAAAGCAAGCATCGAGAGCTTTGTATCTTCTGGAATATAAAGAAAATAAAATTCGACATGAATTACATATATAAATATATATCTATATCTATATATTGTTGTGCAGAAAATAGGTTGCCAAAACCACGTAAGTAACGTTTGTAGCAGGAAAGCATTTTGCATTGATTCAGGGAAAGACTGCTGCCAGAAGCTCTTTGGCAACTTGAACGGTGCAGACGCAGACATCGATCAACGGTTCCCCCCCCACCCCACCCGCAACTTTCCCCTAGCCCATCTCAGTCATGCTAGTAGGGGTAGGGGGGTTACCTCTTGGGTCTTTCAGAAAAACAGAGTGGCACTTGGGCGCAAAGTCGGGGTGCCGTGACCTATGTAAGAGGGAGGCCTGAGTGAGGCCAAAGATCTCTTGACTGGCCAAAGAACCCAAGGAACTAGATCCGTCTGGATTCTGACTGGAGACCTCTTTGCTCCCCTGCCCCCCCCCCCATGGTCTAAAGAGTGAAAGGCTGAAACAGGATTGAACTTCTTCTCACTTCTAACAATGGTGCTCTTTTCATACTTCTACTATTGATAAATGAAGAGCCTTTTAACTGGGCTGTACATTTTTATACCATCTTTAAGACTCTCGTGTACTTCTCTTTCTCTCTCTCTCTCTTTTTTAGTATACAAAGGGAATTCTGTTTCATTTCATTGTTTGTTTTTTTAAAAAAAGCTTTTGTGCAATTTGTTGGTAATTGAGTCCGCTCTGTTTGTTATTAGGACCCTATAGAGTTGGGGTGAGGAGCTTCAGGTCCTGAAGCTGACTTCAGTTCTTCTGGGGGGGGGGTCCCAGTCTGGTCTTCCAGGGTTCCCTAGAAGACCATGCCTCCCCTTCCCCATGATGCCATGGCTTAGTGGTTTTCCCCTGCTTTTCTATGGGACTTTTCCCCATTCTGGAAGACTGAAATGCCTCCCCTAAGGTTTAGTTACTGGCAGTAAGAGCTTCAGACTGATATTTTGGGCCCAGCCTTTTTACCCTGCCCACCACTGGCATGCCTATCACCAAGAACACCACAGAAATTAAATTCAGCCCCTGATTTTAAAGTCCAGTGTCTACCCATACATATGCTATAGGGAAATGATTTCCATCACCATGGCTTCAGTCCATGCCTGCTTTTAATCTGCATTATTTACAAAGGACTGGGTGGAGAAACATCTCCCACCTCTGTCTGGTGGCATTTCTGATGACCACAAGGGTTCCTTTTTTTCCTTTTAATGGATCATCTTATAGAAGGGCTGTTGGACAGTCCAGTACTTTGAGGCAAGGAGAAGTCTCCATTGATGGTCCAACTGTATGAATATCTCAGGTTCCCCAGGGAAGTGAATCAATAGGAGAAAGTGGCAGAGGGTGAGATTGGGGGGTTCACCAGCACTAGAGATCCACATCATACAGAAGCAAGCAATGGTGTTGGAGACATGTTTTCACTGCATAGCTTCCCAGGGTTGCTGTTGTCCAGCATGTTGAATGAGTAGAAGGCCAAACTGGATTTTCATTGGTTGGCGAGGGTGTTAGGCCTTGCTGTTCTGACCAGTTATTGATAGCGTGTTGGCCCCGCTTGAGGACTTCAGAAGAATTCTGTGCTGGGAGCAAACCATGTGCACCCTTCCCTACTCTGCGTCATTGGTTTCAGCAGCCACATATGGCTGTTCGCTCGCTCGCTCGCTTGCTTGCCTGCCTGCTTGCTTACTTGCTTGCTTGCTTTTTTTTCCACACAGGTTAGTTGCATGCCGCCAAAACCATTCCGATCCTCCTTTAGGGTCCCAGGGAGATCTGGAAGAAGTCATAGCATAATTCTTGGAGCTGTGCCGAAGCTGGTGGCTGGTACATTGACTATCCGTTGGTCAGGCTAATCCCGCGCTGCCACTTTGGACTCTTGTGAAGATTTACTTATGATCAGGGCCAGGAATGAGGTGAGCCAATGCTGCAAACAGCCCCCTTCCTCTTTTCCCAAAATCTGTCTCCTTGCTGACAGGCAAAGGAAACTGTGGGGGACACTCTTGGGCCTCCCAGGGAAGCTGGGTGTTATTTCTCTCAGTCTGCATCATCACACCCTCTAGCCTATATGGCCGTTGCGTTGGGACATTTGCGATTTTTTGGCCCTTTGGGGTCATGCGCAGCAAGGTGGGCGTGAGAGGCTGCCTGTAGGTGGCTTTTCACACTGCACAAATATAGCACTATGATTATACTTTAAAAGCCATGTCTGCATCCCATGGAATCCTGGGGTTTGTAGTTTGATGAGGCAGTAGAGCTGTCTGGCAGAGAATTCTGAGTAGCCCTCCCAAAACTGCAGATCACAGGATTCCATAGGATGCAGCCGTGGCTGTTAAAGTGGAATCATAGTGCTATATTTGTGTAGTGTGAAAAGGACCCTTTCAGTGCTCAGCTGCTGAGCTATGGTCTTTTTCTACAATAGGTGGTCCTTCTTTTTATGGGCAAGCTTGCTGTCTCTCTGATCTGGCCCCCAGGGGTTCTGATGCAGCTCTCTGAGTTTTCCCAGCATACCATTTTGGGGTGCTTTCCTAGATTTTGTTCAAGTTTTTTTTCCCCATTGCAAAGGGTTGTAGTACTTTTCCAAAAGCTCAATTACTGGCAGATATCCTGGTAATTCTGGTCCCGCCTGTTTGCCCTAACTACTGTCTGGAAAAAAGAATTGGCCCCTTGAGCTGAAAGAGTGCTTAAAATTCAAGTACAGACATAACAACTGAAGCCGGTTGGAAACCTGTGAGGAATTCCTCTTTCAAATAGTTTTTTTTAAAGTTTCCTAGCTTGGAAGCAAGAGCGGATGTTCTGGGCAATCATGTCACTGATGCAGTCTCAAATCAGGAATCAAAATGATCCCAACGTGATGGTGAACAATACAAGGGACCTAAGTGGAAGATGTTTGGGGGGAGGGTGTTGGTCAACACTGCAAAGGGGTTTTGCTGTAGCTCAGGAGATTTGCTCTTCTTACCAGGGACCAAGACAGCTGCCAAGATTGCTTCCCTCCTGCCATCCCGTTACTTTTTCTTTGTGTTTGTTCCTGCCAGTCTTGTTATGTCCTTTGGGTGTCCCAGAGCTTCTGTTGCTACATCCCACCACTACATCCATGAGACCTATCCTGACAAACAGAAAATCTTAGCAATGTGTGCCAGGAGTCTGGATGGGAATCTAGGTAGCTTCTTTTCCAGGAACTGCCCACTGACAAGGCAGTTCAATTTTATTCTCCAAACCCATTGAGCTTCAGCTCCCATGGTCCCTCAGCAGTGGAAGTTGCAGTCCAACAATATCTGGAGGAGTTATTGTTGTTGTTGCCCTTGTCACTGTACAGATTGGCTCCTCCCCACCTCTAGGCACCTTGATTAATCTACAGGGACAGGGAAGCTCAGGCCCTGGAGTTGAATCTTGCACTATTGGTGTTCCTCAGAGGGCCACAGCCCTTTTCCTGTACATGGTTTCCCAGCTTTTGTAAAAAAAATTCCCGATTCTGAATGGTTGGAATGTATTTCCAAAGGCTTAGTTACTGGGAACAAGAGCTTTAATCTAAAAGAGGCTGGTATTGGTTGTCCTCTCCTTTTTCTGCTTTTGGCACCATCCAACACTGGAATGGAGCTCCCAGAAGTTCTTTGTAATTGAGTTTGGTCCTCAACTAAAATAGGCCTACATTCTTGCTACAGAGTGGATAGGACCACTGGAGAAGTCCAGATTTGCACCATGGCGGGCAGGGCAGATGGCAGGAGACTTTGGAGCAGGGGATTTAGGCCTTGAATCTAGAGGGCAGCAAGTCTTGAGAGCCAGACTGGGGAGCCTGTGGCCCTCTGTATGTGATTGGGACTACCATCAGACTCAGTTAAGACAGTCAGGGATGATGGGATTGTAGTTCTGGGATGTCTGGAGGGCCCCAGGTTCCCCAGCCCTGCACTAGAAATTTCTGAAACTGTCTGTTGCTGCAATCTTTCTCACTTAGCTTCATTTTGGTTTGTTGGTTTGTTTGGTTTGAATGCATTTCAGAATTGTGGAAGTTTGATCCCATTCTGAGAAAGAGGTGGGAACAAGGCCAAAGTGTAGGGTTTCTAAGGTTTCTCAAAGGAAAGAGTGTTGAAGAGTGGTGAAGGAGTTGATCAGCAACAGTGGAATTGGATTTGTCTTTCTAGTCAAGGCTGTGTCTCTCTCTTATATTACAGTTCATATTCGTGTAGAACATGCTATATAGTATATCATTCTGTATAGTATATACTATATGTACTATATATCAGAACTTGGAAGAGTTACTGTCTGAGACTGTAACTCCCAGAATCTTGCAGCCTAGGGATTCCAGAAGCTGAAGTCCAATGTATCTATTCCAAGCTCTGTGTATACCTGTATTGTACCTATACTATATAGCAGTATAGCTATACCTCTGTGCAAGCGATAACAGTGACAACAGAATTTTGTACAGCTGAAGTACTCACCACCCTGTGAACCTCAAGTTCCTTTAAAGCAGGGAGGGGAATTGTGTAGCTTTCCTGATAGTGCTGAACTCCAGCTCCCAGTATTCAACATTGGCTGTGAAAAGGCTGCTGAGAGTTGCAGTCTAATAACACCTGAAGGCCTGCCCAGTTCCCCTCCCTGCTTTAAAGTGTCCTCTGAAACAGAAACCAAGTTTCTAGTCCATATGGCTGAGAAGATAAGCTTGGAAGGGTGTGGGCAGTGGTATTTGGGGTATAGGTGACATCTCAGAAGTCATATTTGGGCTAAGAAGGGCCTTCTAGTGCTCTCTGGGGACCTTTCAAATGCCCCTGCATGCTTTCTTGATTCCTTCCCCCCTCTGTATAGTAAAAGGCAAGGCAAGTTCTACCAAATATGCAGACATATGCAAATTTGCTTAAGACTTAAGTCACATACTGTGCGAATGACATGATTTGGTGTTCTCAGCACATGCTCTGTTTACATTAATGTAGCCCCGTCTGTGGCACAACCATTGGCTGTTTCTTCATCCTTGTGTTACACGCGAACACCAGCTATCTTCAGATGGGCCAGGCTTATATACACATTGTGTCATGTCTCCCAATGGAATCCACTTGCCCTCTGCGTAACAAATTTCAAACTTGTAGCTACACCAGTCTGTTGCATTGAAAAGAACAAAAAAAAATGGTTAAAGGCTAACACATTTGTTACAGCATGAGCCTTGTGCTTGTACGAAACATGGTAGTCTTTAAGGTGCCTCAGGACTTTCCGTTATTTCTGCTGTGTAAAATGTGAGTTGTCATACCTATCTTGTTAGGAGTCGGTGAGGTTTGTGGGATCCTGCTTTGGTTCACAAATAGCTGAGCTGGCCAAGGAAGATTTTCTTTCTGCATCATAAGCAACTGTGATAGTGGCTTTTCCCATAATTGTTTACTTTGCTCTGAGAAGGACAACGGCTTTTTTCAGGCAGAGGTGTAGACACAGTGTCTACTTTTTTTTTTTAACGCTACTAAAATAGTGGTCATTTTCAAATTTGAGTGGGTCAGCAAGCCCCTGCACTTTCCCTGGCAGGGACAGTAGTATTTGGAAAGCTACCGCCCTTCAGAATTCACCCCAAATCTCATTAGTTCCAGAATTCCAGAGCATGATGGAAATGTTAAAGTGATGGGTGGCCTCCAAGATCATGCTGATGCTACAAGATGTGGCTGGAGCAGCAGTTGGGCCTACAGTGGGAAGCCCAAGACTGGTCTCAGTGCTGGTGGGCCTTGCTGGAGCGCCTGAATTCCAGCAGCTTCCTGGGAGTACCAGGTACTGATGTCCTGAAAAAACTAAGAAAAAAAATGTTAGCTGTAGGCTCCAGGAAATGGTCAGCCTTATTGTGGAAGGCTGGCACAAACCAGTGTGGCTGGAGGATGAAACTTCTGACTGTACAACAAAGGTGTGCCGTTAATTCTTGGGACAGAGTAGCCAGCCTTCCCAAACTTGGTGCTTTCCAGTTGTTTTTGGAGTATCACTCCCAGCAATGCCCAAAGATGGGTCATGATGGCCAAGATCTGGTGGGATTTGTAGCCCAAAACTTCTGGGGGGGCACCATGTTGTAGGTGGTGGAGCTTCCTGTATCAGCAGTGAGGCCAAGTGGCATCCTTCCATCTCATTCTCTCAAACTTCCAGATAGCTCTGAGATGATGAGGATGCTGAATTCTGTCACTCCTTTGCTGCCTCAGACTAGATCAGGTAGCCCTTAGATGCCAAAGAGAGACCATATGTATTGTACACTTCTGCACAGAATAGGCTGGGGTGAGCCCATGGCCCAATCAGTGAGAGCTTTGTTATCTTCTGCTGGCAGAATTCAGTGAAAGCCCCATTTTGTCTGTACTTGTGCATCCCAGTTTGGCCAACTGGTTGGACATGAAGTTGTTGGGAGGAGCTAGACCTCCATGCTTCTAGTTCTTGGAGTTGTTTCTGGACAAAATCTGGAAACAGATGTGGGCATCAAAGGCAATTTGAGGGAATTAGTGGTGATCCCATGAGCTCAAGAGATGTATTCATGGGTCTGAAAGGAGCATAGAATATACATTGAGGATAATACTTGCTTGACCCAAATGTAACTTGTCTGGCTTGAAAGTGGGAACTTGTGGAGAGAGGGACAAGTTCACTGGAACACCTGTCTCTATTCATCTTTACCACTGTTGTTACAACCTGTTTCAGGCACAACTGGAAAATATTGATTTTGTGGGACTACAACTCCGAGAACCCTCACAGAGTCTGAGAGTTGTAGTCCAGAAGAGTAATGCTTTCTAGGCTCTGGTGTTGTGGTCTGAGGTTTGACAAGAGAGGGAACCCACCAGCAGCCAGGACTCCTGGCGGCATGTTTTAAAAAACAACAACAAACCTCAAAGGTGGTTTGGCTTCATGACACAGCATCGTGTGGCATCATCATGCAGTGAGACTGAGGCCACATATTTAGCTCACTTTTACACTCCCTCCCAATCACTGAAATGGCCCGTGCAACTCTGTAGCCTGCAAAAGGTGCATAGAGGGGCATTTTAGCTCAGTTGCAAGTAGCACATGCTGCCTACATCCATTAACCTTGTCTTGTGTTTTCATGTCTATGCTTTGGAGCTGATATGTATCAAAGTATTGTTGAGGCTATGTACATACGTGTTTCTGTGTGCGAGAATGACATCCAAGAAGGTTTAAGGAAGCCCCCAGGATGACAGCATTCCATTTCCTGTTTCTTTGGGTCCTTGCCTTCTGAAGTCATGGTCAGTTCACACTTGCACCCATCAACCGATCTCTCTTCACATGACAATTTGCTGCTAAATGTGGGCGGCCCCTCTCGGTTGAAATGTATTGTGTCTGATGGAAAACCTCCACTGATACGTGATCCGTCATGACTCTTTCATGCAACCAAGACATCCCCAGAATCCCACAACAGCTGTGGCCAAATGAGGTGGTAGAATGAACCTCCAGGCAGCAGAGCAGACAGTTCCACTTAGGGAGCACAGGGCTTCAGGTGGGGGAGTGCAACTCCTGTCATCCCTCAATGTCAGCTATGCTGGCTAGAGCTGATGGGGTGTGGAGTTCAACAGTGTCCAGAGGGCCACTCATTCCGGATCCCTGCCTCTTAGGGTAATTAATCAGGGAGGAGGACAAGAGAGCTGGGTTCCTCCAGCTTTGGCAACTAAGTAGATAAATGGAATTTCAGATACCTGTTACCATGTGAACATCACTTGCTGAAACTGCCTCTTCAGCCCAGGAGCCCTGTCCTGTCTTGCCACTGGCCACCCTAGAACAGATGGTGTGCGAGCCAAGTTTCAACACTTCTCTGGATTGTTGTTGTTGCTTTTAAAAAAGCAAACTCTCTCTCTGCAAAGGTGCAGTGCTTGATAACAGCATTGCTTACCTTTTTAAAAATGCCTTCCAACTCCCAAATTTCTGGAGCAAACTAAAAGAAACGCTGCATATCAGGCAGGAAAACTGTGGTTCAAGGCCTCCAGGGCTGCTTTGCAACTTGCAGGAGGATAGGTTTTGTGTGCCTGTTACACAGGAGAATTATGAAGGGAAAAAACCAAAAACTCTAGCTATGGCCAAGTGTTGGAGTCTCTTCTACCGCTTCAGGGTTCTGCCACTTCATTCTGCTGCAGGTGTAGACGTGCAGTCCATTGTGAAGTACTCCACTCCCCCTATATGGATCTATGGACCTGAACCTTCTCCTCATGGCTTATAGTTATACGTAGATGAGGCTTTCCCCAGCCACTTCCGATACGGGTGCAGCCATGAAAACCTGTGCCACAGTATACTAGCGGGTGTCTTTTAAAAAGAGCCAAAGAAATCACAGCACAACTTGGGCTCTTTTGTCTTTGAAATGCAAGGACAGTGTGAGAGGAGGGAGGCAGTTCTGAGCGGAGGATGGCAAGATGGTGATTGGGAGGGCAGAGTGAAATTGCACAGGCTGGGAGCACGCGTGGGCCACTCAGATTCAGCAGCGAGGGTGACATTGTATGAAAGCCAACATCACTGACTTAAGCAGCTTTCTGGTAAATCAGTAGCCAATGTGTTTGTAACAATCATGTGCCTTAAACTTTTCTTGTTGGGGGAGGGATGGGGGAAAGTAACCCAAATCCAAAAAAACAAAAACAAAAACAAAAAAAGACATTTAAAAAATATATAAAAATTTAGATCAACAATGTGTGTTTCTGTAATCTTCCTCAACATTATCGCTGTTTTTGACCGAGGTGGGGGCGGAGGGAGTTCCTTTTGCATTGTATTTACACTGTACTATAAACAGATCGGTTTGGTTTTAAGACAAAGGGGAGGGGGGAGGCGGATTATACTTTCACAGAACCAATGTTTAACATAACCCGAATGTATTAATATTATTCTAGGAACTTTCCGTAACACAGACAAGTAGAATGCTTGTTGAAACCAGGTGTGTAGGTTAACAATTTGATGTGTTTTCAATAAACGATGCCTGGAATTAACTCATGTGTCCTTGATTATTTTGGTTTCGTCTGTGTGGAATCTTTGGTTTTGGATCTTTGTGCTGGGGGATAGGTGCGGGTTCTCCTGAGTGATACCTGGTGTTCTTTCCCAAAGCATTCTTGTATCATTCTTCTGATTTGGAGCTAGGAAAAAAGATGTCAGGGATTGAACAGGCAGCATTCTGTGAACATGGCTTTAGTGTTCACCTATGACTCCTCCTGTAGTTATTCTACCAATTTCATGGGTGTAAAGTCCTGTAGAGAGCCAGCATGACATAGTGGTTTGAGCATTGGACTACAACCCTGGAGACCAGAGTTCGATTCCCTGCTTGGTCATGGAAATCCACTGGATGACCTTGGGAGCATCACACACTCTCAGCCCCCAGAAGACCCTGTGATCGGTTTGCCTTAGGGTCACCATAAGTCAGGAACTACTTGAAGGCATGCAACAACAACAACAACAAAGTCCTGTAAGGAAGATTTTGGCAATGTGATGACAGTGCAGTCCAGGCCTGGACCAACCATCTGGTCCAGGTTTGGCTTCTCCCAGTTCCAAGTTGGAGGAGCAGAGAACGTCAGAGGACTCCGATTCAGACGCGGTTCAGTTCCCTCCACTTCAGAGACAGTAAGAGAGCCCTTGGCACTTCCGTCTGTTTGGTGCCTTCCTGGCCTGAGCAGGTGGCCCTTTCTTCAATCCCCTTTCTTCAACCAGGGGCTCTTTAGGAACTGCAGCCAGCAGGAAGAGCGAGTCAAAGGCAGGCTCTGCCTGTATGTTTTAACACCTCAGTTGTCTATAGCCCTTTGCTGGAACAAGAACTTTCTGTGGAGAATATGCTATCCAAGATGGTGGCAGTTCTCACTGTGGCAAGATACTTTGGTGTTTTGAGTACCCCCAGCCTTCTTTGTGATGTCCTTTGTGATGTCCTTCCACCTGAACCTCAGGGAAGAACTTCCTGACAGTCAGGGCTGTCCGGCAGTGGAATCTGCTGCCTCGGAGTGTAGTGGAGTCTCCTTCCTTGGAGGTTTTTAAGCAGAGGCTTGATAGCCATTTGACGGTGTTCCTGCATGGCAGGGGGTTGGACTGGATGGCCTGTGTAGTCTCTTCCAACTCTGAATTTCTATGATTCTATGATTCACCTACTTTGGTCTCTATTTTACCTGAGAGTTTCTGTTCTCGTTAACTGCCTTGAGCTGGACCCCTCTCTGCTCAAGCCTTTTAAGCTTTCAGGATCTCACGTGGCTGCGTCACTGAAAACCAGAGGAAAGAGATGATTTCAGAGGAGAACAGGAGCCCATCTGCCAGGGCCTCTCAGTCACGCAGCTTGACATGACCTGGGCTTACCCCAAAACTGCTCAGGGCATATTGAAAGGTCAGGCGATGAATCTATGTGTGTTACCTTTTTCTTTCCAAAAGATTTTCCTCTCCCTTTCTGACAGAAAGGGGTACAACTGCGAAAGACTCCTTCCTGAAGCATCAGAGTGCTGATGCCATTAGGCATGATGCCACTGAGTTGGATACATCAATGGTTGAATTTACTATTGCAAGGAAGCTTTTAAAATGCAACCTGGAGATCTAGGCATTTCTACTGGAATCCTAGGGATCAGCTTCCCAATCTACAGGGGAGCAGATCCCTGTTAATCCCAGTGGCTGCTTATTGGTGTTGGTCCCAACGTATCCCCTAAATAGGGCTGGTAGGGATCGTAAATATGTAACAGTTGCTAATATATACCTGCAGGTTATTCGCAATTGCCCAACAGGAATCTGGTCTTCATCTGTAGTCTAATACACAGGTTTCTTCAGCCAATTATGCGGAAGAACATGCTCTGAAGAAATGGTTTCGAGTAAATGGATGCACTTCTTAAAACAAGTGTGATTGTTGCTAATAGGCTCATGATGAGAGGCTATCCTATGACATAAATAAGAAAGCAATGCGAGCTGCACACTTAATGAGATTTGAGTTTGGTCCTTGTGAAAGATTTCACATTTTCTGCTGTGTTAGAGGCGCTTCTCTTATTTTTTTCTTTCCCGATGCACTAACATGGCCATAAGCCATCATTGCTGCCAGTGAGCCATAGAACTAAAGCAAATTCAGTATTTCTATATCTTGACCTTTTATAGCTGTCAGAATCACTTCCTTTGGAACTCATCACAGCCCAGGTGTATTGAAGAATGGAGTTGTAGAGGTCAACAGTTAATGTGGGAACCGCAAGCATGAAATATCAGGGCCCTCATCCATTTTCAGACCCAATGGAAACTGCAGTGTGCTGTTTGGTTGGCTCCAGACATGTTTGCAGCAGCAGCAGCTTTGGTTCCTCTTGTTAAGAGCAGAGCTTGAGAAAATGTCTTTTGGGGATTACCACTACCAGAACTCTTCTCTCAGCCCAGTGTGACTGGTGGGTGTGCTGGCTGGGAGAATCTCAGTAACGTAGCCCCAAAAAAGGAAGTTTTGCAAGCTCTTGTCAAGAGCAGTGTTGGTGCTCAAGTGTTTTCTCTTGGTTACAGTTTCCTCTCTTCCTTGTTTGCCTTCTTTGTATGTGCAAAGATGAGACCAGGAATCAGATAGGGGACAGGGCAAAAATAATTCTAAAGTGAGACTCAAGCATGGAATAGAATTTATTAGGCAGTTTGATTCTGCCCCATTCTATAAATGGAGACACTGGTTCCCTGTCCCACTCTATTAGGTTTTGATTGTTGCAAACAGTGCTTTTGGCATTTCACTGCTGTCTGGTTTCTCTCTCTCTGTTTGCATTTATGCATATAACAGCTAAGAGCCTACATCATCCAGCATAGCATTAAGAGTTCCTCCACTATGTCTTCCTACTCACCACCTTCTGGACACACAGTTTTGCTGCAGTAGCTCCCCAAATAGTTATTCTGTGGCTGATGCAGGTCATCCAGTAGTTTTCCCTGGCCATCTTTAAAGATCTGAAGGGACATCACATAGATGATGGAATTCAAATTGCAAGAAGAGAGATTCCACCTAAACAAGAGACAGAACTTCTTGACTTGTAAGGCCTGTTCAGCAGTGGAACAGAGTTCTTTCGAGGGTGGTGGACTCTCTTTTGGAGAGGGACTGAGTGACAATCTCTCAGGAGCACTTTTAGTTGTGTATTCCTATGTGGACTAGCAGGCCCTTGGCTCCTTTCCACCTAAGATTCTATGAGTTTTTAAGTATGCCTGGTTCCTTCCTTTCATCGGCTCATGATTGAGATTGGCTTCTCTTCCTCTCCCTTGGTAATTTCCAATTAAGTTAATTAACTCAAAACAGCAACTCTTGAATTAAAAGGGAAGGCAGTTGAGGAATGCATCGGCATGTGACCCCAATCTTTTGCTCCTGTGTTAGCAGATCATTACTTACTGGATGCAGCCAATAGTTCTCATTTGTCTAATTGATCTTAATTAGGCTTAGAATTGTTTGCGATCAGTTGTCTGAAATAAACAGAGGTTGTCGCTGCAGAGGTTGGGGGACTACTTTGACTTTTTGAAAGCCCTCAGAGGTTGCCATACACATTGAGATCCTTTTCTCAAGAAAGAAAGAAGGAAGGAACGAGGGAAAAGGAATGAAAGAGTATATAGTAATTTTGCTCTGAAAGCAATATCGTTTGTTAGCAGAGGGAGAGGTACTAATTTCTGTGTTCTGAAAATGCATTTGACTTGGAAGTGGAAGGGAACATAAGTTATGCTCTCACTTCAAATATTTGATGAACTGCCAGTCAGACAAGTGTAAAGTTTTGTTTTTTATTGCTGTTTCTGAGGTCAGAAGTTGGTCAGATGGGCTTTTAGTGACAAGAGTGTAGATTTCACCTGCTGATGATAAGAATATTTTAATGCTAAGAGCAATTTGACAATGTCACACTTTACTCCGTGTGTGGGGTTCTTCCTCATTAGAAGCCTTCATGTAGCAGCTGAATAGCCTTCGTTTGAGAATACTGTGAGCAGCCTACAAGTGTTGGTAAGTACACCCATGTATGTATATGTTATAGACACCCACATGATCTTTCCCATGGCCTAAGATGGAGACTCACCTCCACAGTTCCCCTCTTCTGAGGTAAGGTGGGTAGGGACCGGAAAAAGACCCTTCTCGGCAGTGGCATCCTGTTTGCAGGCTTATTCCTGAATGGAGGCTTGCCTGTGCCCCCACCCTTATTCTTTCAGTGTGCCAGAAAAGCCTTTTAGAGAAAGAAATATCAGACAAGTAAATTTTGGGCAGGTCAATCCCACGGTAGTTAGAAAGGGAGAAGCCACGGAACCAACTGGTGAATAGTGAACCAACACATAGGTAAAATCTCATTGATTTAATGGGTCTAGTTTAGCTGGGCCTAATCTCTGGATTTAAGCTCTGCGATTTTTCTTTGACACTTTTATTTTTGTTTGTTTGCTTGTTTTTAAAAATTCTGTTTTACCGTTTTGACCGCTGAGAACAGTTAGCCTGTTCCTCATTGTCCTGATGCTGTGTGTTGGCCCTGGAGCTATGTATGGTGAAGTAGAGCATACAGAAATAAACAAACCAAGGACATAATGTAGAAGAGTTTATAATAAAGTAGATTTTTTTTTAAAAGACAGGCACACCAGTAACACAACAGAGCAACAACGTCAGTAGTTCATGTTGGAAAGAAAAGCTATCTTTTTAGTTATACGTTTGAATGTTTATATATCTATATCCTATTATTTTGGGTGTGGGATAAGGAGCACAGAGCCAAAACTCTCTGCAGATTTGGGCGTTGTTGATCTCAACTCCCCCTTTAAAGGATGCTGCTTCTCTAAGGGATGGACCATGAAGAAGAGTGAGCCCAATGTGATGAGCCATTCTAGGAGCACTGCTGAAGTCTGCTTGGATGGGCACTCTTTGGTGGCAAACCACATGTGCACAGAGATGAAATGTACAGCACAAGTAAAGCGGTGAAGAGAAAGATGCCTATTTTGGGCATTCCAACAGCAAGCTCATCCCTTTATGCCACTAGTGTTTAGGAGAGCCAAGCTGTGGGTAGACTCTTCTCAGATGTATCTTGTGTCTGACAGATTTTACAGGGAGTCTGCTGTGGTTTGCTGCCTTTGCGTTCACTGTGCAGTCTGTGGGAGACCTGGTCCTTCAGTGCTGTGAAATGGCATTTGCGTGCTCCTATGGGTGTGTGTATCCATGTAGTGCTGCCCAGATGCATTGGACTTCAACCCCCATTTACCCTAAGCTGGTGCTGAGATTAAGAGCTGAAGTCAAACACAGCTGGAAAGCACCCAGTTGAGGAAGGCTGCATTAGAGGGTCTAGCATGTCCAGGGGACTGGACGAGCTGCCTAAGGAGGAAAAGGAGGGAGGGAGAGTCTAGTTCTGTGAGTCTATTTTCTGCCAGCACAGTCGCATGCAACTCTACTGGGACCTAATCCAATTTATTTAAAGCATGTCTATGCCACTCTTTAGTGTAAGGGGAACTCAGTGTAGCTTAAAAAGATGGCCTCCACCCCAGGTTTATCCCCTAAGGCTGCACTTCTTAAGCTATCTGATGTGGCAGATCAGCAGGTTGTTTCCCCCTAATGTGCCCCAGATTGGTACCATTTTGTGGCTACTGACTACAACTGTTTCGTTCTTTCCTGGAAACTTGCCACAGACCAGCAACTGATGCCTTGGAGACTAGCACCAGTCCCTGGACTGCCGCTCTGAGTAGCCCTGGCCTAAGGCATGGCACAAAACAAAAGAGAGGTGGGGAAAGGATTAGTGAACGGTTTGTGGAATGGCTGCTGTGATATTTACAACCTTGCTGGTTATTACAAGAACTCCATCTGCCCTGCCGCCAGCTCATCTTTCTTCCCCAAGGCAACCTGGAGGCCCCTCCACACTATACAATTATAGCACTACGATCCCACTTTAACTACCACAACAGTTTCTTGTGAGATCCTTGGATTTATAGTTTGCTTTTTAGGTAACACAGTACAAGCAGTGAAGAACAAGCCTAAAGCCTCCCTCCTTCTCCAACGGAGCCACTCCTTTGCTTTGGCCTGCCTTTAACCAATGAAACAAACACCCGCTTTGGCTTCTAAACTGGTGGCTGAGTCAAAGAGTAGACAAACCCCGACAGAATCTTTGGCCATTTGTAAGGTGGGGCAGAGAGATAGACAGGACAGGCAGCAAGTGAATTTGGGAGGAGATTCCAGGCTTTCCCTCTGCTTCTTTTTGGTCCCATGACACATTGGATGAAGTGGCATAAGCTGTCAGCTGGAAGTGGTTTCCGGGGCTGCTTTCAAAACAGAGGCAAATCTTTGGGATTTGCAGAAAATGCAGAAGGAATTTAATTCTTCCATCGTTCTGCAATCAGAATGACAAGAACAACAACAACAAAAAATGCCCCTTCTCTGAAAAAAACAAAACCTTATTACAAAAATGGTTGAGATGCAGGATCTGTACACAGAAGGTAACTTTGCTTAGCATAGCACACAAGGATTTAACACAGCACCACAGCCAGTCCTGTCTTTTTTCTACGAAACAGAGTTGGCCCCCTCTGTCTGCATTTCCAGCACTCTTCCGAGCAACTATGAAGGAAGGCCCACTGGGGTATTCTCATCCTGCCACATGTTTGCCAAGAAAAACAGAGTTGGACTTCTCTACCCTTGCCCCCTGGGATAATGCACAAAAGGTGGTTTGGTCTTCCTTAGTGGCAAAACACAAAAGCTAGCTTACCCATTGGGAGTTGAAGCCAGTGGGCTCCAGCTCGATTTGAAAAAGAGGATCCAACAAGGGCATTTGGCAAAAAAACAAAAGCATTTAACTCAGATGAGAAAGGACCAACATGTCAGTACTTGCTTACCTAGCCTATTTATGCGCAAGCTTGTTCTACGGCTGAGTGTCTTGGTTAATAACTTGTCCTCCCATAATAAAACAACCTTTATATCCTAAGCTCCAAATTACTGAAAGCTACAATTCAAAGATATGCTGTGTGCTCACACATACAAAACAGGAGCTGAACACCAGTCAGGATTCTCTCGCCTTATCCCAGATAGACGGCCTTTTCCATGGCGTCCTCCGCTTTCATGTACTCCAGGTGAGAAGGATAGTTGGTGCACTCAAAGCCCTTGTGGTTGCGGATGTACTTGAGGAACTCTGGAGCCCCTGGGAAGATGATGTTGTCAGCCAAAAGAATAGAGCCCTTTCGCAAGAGGCCACATTCCTAAAAGGAAAAAGGGGGTGAATGGGGGGCGGAATAGGAGGAGTTTTATTTTACCACTCATTTGAAATGCATTTGCTTTGTGATTCATTCGTTGTTTTGCCATTTGTTTTCATGGGAAAGCGACCCAGTCTCCCACTGCCTGGAACTCTTGTGTCTTCCATGGAAGCAACACAACATTTTCAACCATCTTGAGTATTTTCTCGAAGGAAACACCTTTCAAAGTTCAGGCAAATTGGACAGAATCCCCCTTTTACAGAATCTCTGGTTATAACTCCCCTTCTCCCATAATCTTTCTGTGACCTGTTATTTCAAACAGTTCCCACTTTTCATTCCAAAATGAATACAATAAAAACAACTGTAACACAAACTCATGTTTATTAAGGACCCATTCCACTGAATCCCATTTCTCTTCACTACTAAAACCAATCAGAGTTTTTTACCCAGTTTTCCATTCATCTTAAAAATAAATGCACACTCTTTTGGAAGCCATTAACTCCTACTTTCCCCTTCTGGGTGCTTCCAAATACTACTGTGCCACAGCCCTATCTCATTCAGAAAATTTTCCAAGGTACCTCACAGCATGTGTCTCACATCTGAGGCACTACTTGGCTGCAAAGGTAGCTTCGGAGGATCATGTTAGGTGAACATCGCTGTAAACATGAATCACAAAAGCTATGAGATTTTAAGTATGGATGTCTTTTGGACTGACAGCACTAGCAGCAAAACCTGGAACTAATATAGTACAAGTAATGTTGTTACCTGTAACAATGTTTTTTTATAGTATTACCAATGTTGTTACTTCTAAACAGCAACTTAACAACTGGTAACAACATTACCTTTTTTGATGTAACAAGTAATCTTTACTTGGTACTTGAAATGTAGCTTTGGGAGAGTGGATTTTTGTCTTGTTAATGTGCTTTTAAGGGAATAAAGAAAAAGTTACTTTTCAAACAATGGACTGTTAAGTAATAACATTATTTTTAGAACCACAGAAAAGCATGCACACAAACAGACATTTCTTTTACAAAGTAATATTCCAAGCTATAGTCTATAAGCCCTTCTTCCCTCCCCTGTATCCAGAAGGTCTAATCCAGCAAGAAATTCTCCTTCTGCACAGCACCCATTCATTTCAGTGGGGTTTGTAAATGCACACGTCTCTGCTAGACTGTCAAAAACTGCTCTGACAGACTGGCTTTGTTCCAAACTTCCTTAACATGCTCTAATCCAATTATTTTCAAACTCAGGATATCAATTCCCATCAGTCAGCTAGCATGGCCCATGCTGAAGGATTCTGGAGCTGTAGTGCAAAACAAAGGCTGAGAATGCCTGCTATCATCACTGGCCCAAAAGGCTGAAGTGGCCTTTCTTGTCCAAGGGAAGTGGTCACATACCTTACACTTTGGGCCAAAATTTATGCTGCTTGCCAGTACAGTACTCAGGGCACTTTGGGAAGTCAGCCTTGAGTAACAGTGCAAGCACATAATTAGTTTTTTCATGCAACTTTTAGTGATGCAGGCAGAATCTGTACCATTTTCCATACCAAAGAAATAATGGAATTTGACTTTTAAGGTATAGATACGTTGGTCACAGAGAGCCAGCATGGTGCAGCAGTTTGATCCTTGGACTATAAATATACTCTTAACGCACTGGCTTCCCTGCAGAATCTGTTCTGCCAAAAGTTGCAACAGAGGGATAACCAGAGCCATGCCACTGTGACAACATCATAGCCATCAGCTCCTCTGCACTAGGGGTGTGTATTTGCTTCCAAAAAATAAACAACCAAACTCTATCATATTTGGGAATAGCAACTCAATTTTCCAACCGCTGTCTCTTATGCAAAACAGTACCACCCACACATCAGAGAACAGTATCTGGTTCCTCTGGACACAGGTTTGCTGAATTAAAAACATAATCTTTAGAAAGGAAAGCCCTAAGGTTTTGCAAAAAGGACCCTGAAGAGTCTGGGATTTCCCAGGAGGCACTTCTCAACTTACCTCAAGAAGTTTGGTGTCCGGGGCATATCTGTCTTTCCAGTGGTCCAGAAAGACAAAATCCAACGTGCCCACATCATATTTATTCTTCAGCTGAGGGATAATGTCCTGTGCATGGCCTTCGAGGATGGTCACCTGAATGCAAAATCATCTGTGTTACAAACAGACTTGGCACCTCTGGGTAGCTGCTGGTCCCAATCAGCATTTGGAAAAGTTCCTTTTTGGGGTACAGTGTCCAGTGGCTGTGCAGCCTGGGGAATTCTGGTGGTTGTCCTCAAAAAAAGTAACTTTTCCAAATTCTATCACAGATGCCAGGTAAGCCTGCATGTTTGCCCCCAACCCCATCAAATTTGTTGCTAGCCCTAGTTTCCGAACCAGGAACCAACCAAATCTCTTTCAAATTGGCAGCCATGCTTCACTAAGATGTTTAATCGCCCTGGCACGCAAACGCACGTTAAAAAGTCTTCAGCCAAAACACACCAGGGTCACTTTTCTGTGAGTTTGTGTGTGCTCACACCTGTGTGTTAGATAACTTGGCTTGCTTATTTCTTCCCCAAATGTATTCTTTCTGTGTGACTATGAAACGGATGACCTTGCCTCTGGTGAAACAGAAGGTTAATTCTCCTGCCAGTGATGAGGGAAAAATCTCTGGCTGGACACCCAGTGCTTGGCTTGACTTAAAACATTTCAGCCTCCCAAGGCTGTAGCCAAAAGCAAAGCAGATGTAAAGAGAGAGGATGGAAATTCTAGCCTTGACCTTCCCTGCAGGAGAGCTAAGGGCAAGAGAATATGAAGGGATGTCACTTTCCCTGCCAAACGGCAACTCAGCCAAGTTCCCTCGGGGCAAAACTGGGCACAATGCCAGCAGGTTTGTATGTTTCTCAGGGCAGATTTTCCCCACAGATACATAGCAAGAAGTGGCTATCTCTGTAGGGTCTGGGTCTGAGCATGAAAGGGAGAAAAATCCCATAAAAATAAACTTAAAAGCTCACCATGTTTGCCTAGGCCAAAATTACCACACACACCCCACCGCTGTCAACCCAAACCAGCCTACCTTATCACTGAGCCCAGCAATCTCGATAATTTCTTTTGCAATCGGTATAAATTCAGGGTTGGACTCAATGGAATAAAGACGAGCCTTGGGTTTCAAAAGCCGAGCAATTCGGATGGCCGAATAGCCACAATAAGTTCCCAGCTCCAAAGCAGTGGTAGGATCAGCCTCCTTTACAACCTTATCTAGGATCAGGCCTGGAATAAAAGGCAGGAAAAGAGAGAAAGGTTCACTTGTGCTCAACAAGCAGAGGAGCTGACAGAGGCTATTCCTTTCCCAGCAGCATCTTGGGGGACTCACAGGGAGCAACCTCCTGAGACAGAACCAGGGGGATTTGTTCACACTGCAGGTTGCATTTTTCACAAAAGGAGATGGTATTCCACACAGATGTTTAAGGTTTGCAGACTATTCTGATGATTGGGATTGAGTGGTTGTTTTCCCATCCCAGTGCCAGTTTAGTTTGGTGTTTAGGGCTGTGTTCCTATCTTCCTACACAAATCTAGCCAGCCAGCCAGCCCGCCCTCCTCCTCAGCCATCTCTATACCCAACATCATAACTAACAACAAGAAATATTCTGTGTACTTTTATGGGTAAAACATATTTGCTAACCCTGTGTCCACAGAATATTTCACAGAATACTTCTTATAAAATTAAATAGACTCGCTCTTCTTAAATGTAAGCTGGAATCCTGTTGGTGAGCGTGTGTGTCTTTTACGAAAGGGGCTGGTCCTTTTTGTCTGACACGGAACAGCCCATTCAGTATGAGGCTGCAGAAGCAGAGGGGCTTCTGATCCTTTAACTGTCAGATAAGCAGAAGATGCCTCTATTTGAAATAGCTGGTACTTCAAAGTTGCCTCCAGAGTAGTGAATCTGGCCAGCTGGATTTGGGGTTCCTCAACAGAACAAACATTCATTTTACAAAAATTCAACTGGAGAGAATTGGTTTCCCAGGACTAAACTGCAGCGGAAGAATAATTTACCTTTCTCATCCCCAACATTCATGGCCCACTCCTTCTGGGAGCAGTACTTGTCAATGCAATCCAAAACACTCTCTGGGTCTCCTTTGACGGCGTTGTATGACACTGAGTTTAAGATCCTCTGCTCTTTGCTCTGATCCATGACAAAGTTGGTGATTTTATCTAGGACGAGTTCGTTCCAGAAGATTTTGGCATGGATGTTATTCCGAAGGAGGACAAACAGTGCCACCATAAAAAGAACTGAGCCAACGCCCACTGACACAAAGATAGTCAATATCCAGTTTTCCAGCATCTGACGGGAGAGAAAGACAAAAAAAAAAAAAAAGCAGGCTGTCAGTTAAGGCAGCATCAGAAATGAAAACAGCAAATGACAGAACTAGCTTGTCCTGTATGGCAGCAAATGTGTGCCTATTTCATATTTTCATATAGTTTAATGTGCTTCATATGAACCACATTAAAATATTAACCGTACTTTAATATGAAGCAAGCTAAGTTGCACTTCCTAAAGTAATATGTCAATCAGAATGCAATTACCTTTGAATTTTATGCCACCCCTTCACCAGTCCAAAAATTGCATCTAAAATTGCATGGGTTAAAGGAGACTGTGCCCCAAAGTGCATACAGCAGGAGAATCCCACGCTAACATGTCTGTGAATTTTTGTGCAGGTAGCTTTGCGTTAAAATTCTGCATATTGCTGCAGAAACAAGCGGAATGTTCAAGATGTTTGTAAGCTGAAGAAACCCGAACAGGCCAAGTCCCTAATCTCTTCCTTGTGCTTTGTCCCCGGGGGAACAGCTGGGTGAAGGAGAGAGCAGGCCTGCGGCAGCTATGGTGTGTAAAGAGGAACGCGAGAGGGATTTGAGATCGGCCTTTTTTATTCTCATCAGTGTCACATGTGTCACAGTGTCACAGAAGCAGCGGCATTCCCTGGGCTTGTTTACTCTACAAGTTAGCGAGGCCAGCACGATATTCCTTTTGCAAACAATATGATTGGCAGCAGGACCAACTTCTTCTTGGCAGTAACATTCATTCATTACTCTTCTCTCTTTGCTCTTGGAAGGCCAAAAATGTCAGCTTGGGGCAATCGGGAGAAGGAGATGTTTTGTTTTGTTTTAATTTAGGCAATTTCCTTACTTTAGATGGACTTTTTTTTCTTCCAAAGGAGGAACTCAAGAGCAATGAAGGAGTATTGGGAAGAGGAACATGCAATGAAAAAAATTACTCAGGTTGCTTTGACAGACTTTGTAATGAGTTACCGAATGAAGTACAGTGGGCCCTCCACTTTCACAGGTTCAGCATTCATGGATTTGATTATTTGCAGGTTATTTAATTTATATTTTTAAAAATTCCTACTCTATTTGCCCCTGCCACGGAAAAAAATATGTTACCACTAAGAACTGCTGGGGTCTCCTGTACAATCCTTTGGTCTGCTTCTGGTGGAAGTGGATCATAGAGTCACACTGAAGGACCTACAGATTCCTAGAGAGAACACTTATATAAGCATTGCTAGGTCCTCCAGCGTGACTCTGTGGATCACTTCTGCTAGAAGCTGACCCTACAATTATGCTGGATGACCTAGAGATTCCTAGATAACTGTTCTCAGGTTAAAAAGAAAGGATTTGTGATTTTTATTTTTATTTTTATTCATATTTTTCCCATTTTTGTGGGGATCTTGTGGTCCTAATCCCCAAGAAAGTGGAGGGCTCACTGTACTTTAAAAAAGGAATAGTCACTGCTCCAAACAGTGAACAGAAGGAACATCAGGTAGAGTAACATTATGGCCCTTATTTAATAGATAACCCACAAGAGATATATTTATATTTTATTTCTTTGGCAAAATTTATAGATCACCATTCATTAAAAAATAATAAAATAAATAAAACTATTAACACCAAATAAAACTATAAATATTAAATAAAACAATAAACATTAAAACAATTAGTTTTCTTCAAGCCAGAGAAAACAACAAGAGCGAGAATAAGACTGACACTGCAGGCAGGCTGACAGCATTCCCCTTACCTTCTCCTATTGGAAAAAAACAAACTTGGGAGAGGGTGAACTCGCCTTGCGCTCCAGCAACAGACCCCCTGAGCCAAATTTCTGTAAGCTAGACAAAGGGACCCAGGCAGGAGAAAGCCAGAGGTTGTAACAATAGAGCGCATTGTTTCCCCACCCCTGCTGGGATGGGCAGGCTTTGGCAAATAGCTATGATCATCTGATGAGGCTGGGCCTACTGTTTTTAGGAAGTCCCAGCCAAGAGCCAATGCGCACTTATTGTTTTTAGCTATTCAAGACTTTTGCAACGAAATCCTACAGAGGGGGAGAATCCACAACACACTCCTTCCTTCACATCCAAAGCCCTCTCGGCTTACTTTGGCCAGGGTGTGAAGTTATGGCTCAATATATGATATATATCAGCTACAGCTAACTTCCTAACCCTACTCCACAACGTCTGATAGGAGGGAAATATTAAGCCAGCTCCAGGCCAGAGGAGGGGAAAAAGGAGGGTCTGTATTCATAGATCCTGTACATCGACAACAGGTGGGAATGTGCAGCCAAGAAGACCTCATTATGGTCAAGGAGAACCAGTAGAGGCACCCCCCACTTTTCAACAACTCATTTTTCAACATTTTGCTTTTTCAACCATCGTAAATTATAGACGTGCACCATTCTTTCAATGCAAGGTCTGCTCTTTTCTCAGTTCTTCTCTTCTTGCCTTCTTCCTGGAAGGCGCATGAGGTTCCAAGTGAGCGTGGGGTCCCAAGTGAGCTTCCGTAAACCCCTTATGCTCCCTACAGGAAGAAGGCCAAAGACTGACGAAAGACTGGGCTCTTCAGGTTTCCTACAAAAGGGAGAAGAAATAGCTTAAGAGTGGGTTCCTCGGGTTCCCTACAGGAAGAAGGCAAGAGGAGAAGAACTGACGAAAGACTGGGTTCCACTTTTCAACCAGTTCCATTTCTGACAGTGCTCTGATCCCTAACCTGTCAGAGAAGCAAGGGTTGCCTGTATAGGGTGGGCACTAAAGTACTGAGCAAAGTCTTGAGCAATCAGGTTTCCAATCTCCCTCTCCCCAAGCAACAAAAACTCACTGGTTGACTTTGGGCCAGTCAGCCTTCACTCTCAGCTTGACCTATCTCACCGAGTTTCTGGGAAGATAAGAGGAAAAGACGCATGCACACCTCCTTGACCCCACTGGACAAAAGGCAAGCTGTAAATGTTACTAATGACATAAATATGGAAGGGTCCAGGCTCCTCCTAAGGTAGACATTTCTGGGCCAACCATCCAGAGGGCACCAAGTGGCTTGCTTAGCCCCAATGTGCACATACATGGAGGGACCAATACCAGACTAACCAGTAACCAAGCAGGTTTCTATATTCTTAAGAAAAAGACACACGTTTGGTGCCCGCACAAATCCTATTTAAACCAGGCTGGCAGTGGCAATGCATTCCGTGCTCACATACTTTGCACTGGATGTTTGTGGGAGAAGCGAGGAGGTGGAGCTCTCCCACCACCTCCTCTCTTTTAACTTCAGATCATTATGCAGGACGCATGCTGAAGTCGGGAAAATGATTAAGGTTACCATGGAGACAGCCTCCACTCACAGCACAGCAGGCGTTTGTTCACCCATCTACTTATCTCAGTTGGGCAGCAAGGAGAATTTGTTTCAAAATCTTCCAAGCAGCCTCTCTCTCTCTCTCTCTTTTTTTTTCTTTTTTGTTACATTCTGCAGGGCCAGCAAAGTGCTTTAAAGTTCTTGTCTTCTTTTTTTGGTGGGGCAGGAGAGGAAACGAGAAGTCTCCCGTAGAGTCCTTTGTGGTGCAGCAATGCTGTGGTAGCGCATGGAAATATGGTTGGTGATGCTGGACTGTGTTAGAGCTTGGGAACGTTACTTTGGACTGCAACCTCCCAGAATCCCCCAGCCAGCATAAGAGATTATGGGAGAAGTAGTCCAACAGGTCAAGCCATCTCAATGTAGTGGTCTGAGTGTTCTATGCTGTTGGATTGCCCGACTGAAACACATCGCCGGGTCTTTCTTAGCCATAGCCTCCGGCGTCAACTGCCCAAATAGACATACAAGCAGTGCTGCCAATTTTGACAGCTTTGAAATGGGATCATGAAGGTAAGGCTATCCTTGGCTGGTAGTCATGATGAGCACCTGTTTCCTCCAATATCTTGGGCAGGATGACCCCATGTACACGTTGGAAGGGAATGAAAAGGAGGATGCTCTTGTGCTTGTGCCCTCTTTAAGGGCTCCCCGGGAACATAAGGTTGCCCCAGTTTGGGAAGGGAATGCTAGATTAGAAAGGCCTTTGGTCAGATCCAGTAGGTCTCTTTTTAACGTTCTTAGATTTTCTGCCAGGAAAAGGCCTGGGCTAACGGACCGAATTATCTGACCACTGTACGTCTCCCTGCACTCCGATGGGTTGCTTGCAGATTAGACTTGACAGTTTACTTAGTCAGTTCAATGAAGCTGAGCAGCTCACGGTAGGGAACCTCTTTCAGTCAGGGGGCCCAAAATGGAGCTTCAGAGAAGTTCTAGGTGGACACACTGCGTTTGTGCATAGAGGCAAAGGCAAAACAAGGGGCCCCAAAGACTGGTATACTTCAGCAGAAAGCTCATTGTTGTTGGCTATGTGCCTCTGAGACATTTCTGACTTAGGGAGACCCTAAGGCAAACCTATTTTGAGGTTTTCTTGGCAGGCTTTGTTCAGAAGGGGTTTGCTTTTGCCTTCCTCTGAGGCACAGAGGGAGTGTATAGCTTGCCCAAGACCACTTAGCAGGTTTTCATGGCTGAATGGGGATTCAAACCCCGGTCTCCAGAGTTGTAATCCAATGCTCAAACCACAACACCACACTAGTAACTAAGCCTTAGGAGAGCATTTCACTCTTCTAGAAAGGGGGGGGGGATCTATGGAAAACCACCAGAGGATGATGTCATGGGAATTGGTCTCATCTTGCCCTCAACCCCTTTGCCTGCTACGTGACCCTTTATCAACTCGTGAGGAAGTCTACAACCCCACAGGGATCCTCTAGAGACACCAGAGGATGATATCATTTCTGTGCATCTAGTAACAGGAACACAGCCGGACACTGCTGTACCACTGTGACCCCTCCTGCTGTCAGGGAGGTAGTAAATGGCCCACATTCCCCAACTCACAGAGGGAGTTTGGTTGCTGCATGGTCAGTAAAGGGTTCTGAACTCCAAAACAAGCAAAAAATATTGAGTTCCACAGCTGTAGGCTGGACTTTGGCTGCCTTAATTTCCTTTAAATCCCACTGCCCCGAATAGGCAAAGTATCTCTTCGCCACCCATCCTCCTTCCCCTGCAGACAAGCCCGGCTGTTTTCTGTTGCTAGATTGAGCTGTTGTTGTTTTCAGTCAAGCCTTTGCAGCTGGTGCCAGTGAGGACAACTAAGCAAGCCAACGCTTTCATTCCCTCTCCCAAATGGGCGTGGTGTGGAATGGGGAAAGGGGGCCTTGCTCTTGCAACTTTGGCTACATGACACAGGAAAAAGAGAAATGAACTAAAAACAGATGGGTGCCGGTTGGGGCAAGCAAATCCGTTAAGGCAGAAATGAGCCAGTGAAGCCAGAAGGGAGACTGCTACCCCTTTGACTAGTTCTGTGCAAATGTAGCAAAGGTACAATGCTTAGTGGTGGGTGAGAACTTTCTGAGAAGAATTTACCCAAGTTTGCATATATCTCCCATATTCAAGAGGGAAAGGACTGGAGATTTTAACACATCTGCACGTGGGAGAAAGCAAACTGGCAGATAGTTCCACACTTCTGGAGTGCTGTACAGCAGGGCAGCTGGACAGCCCAGGACCCAGTGTGGATGAATGGTACACAGCTGCTGCTACAAATGCCCATTGAGCATTGTAGAGTGAAGGGCAAACGACTTGCAAAAACTGGCATAACTGCCAGCGTGCAGGTACCGGAGGCATACTGGTGCGCAGCACTGCCACCCTGTCACAGAAGCAGAGCTTCGGACTGTTAAAAACTATAACTCCCAGTATCACAGCACCCATGCTGGCTCAGGAGACTTTGAGAGTTGTAATCCAAAAAAAGTAAAATTTCCAAGCTGTATACAGGTATCACCTGCTACTGGAGAGGCATGGAAGCTCAGTCAGAAGAAAGAAGCTAGCCCTAAGCACACGGCCATGTGTCCACACACACGCCTCATCTCCACTGAGCTCCTTTCACCTCTACAGACATAAAAATCATCTCATACCTCACTGCTGCTGAAAAAGTTTATGGAACCTTCCATAGGTCGCACTGAAATGCCATGACCAAGAGGAAGGAAATACTTCCTTACACAGAATCACAGAGTAGGAAGGGGCTGCAAAGACCATCTAGCCCAACCTCCCGCCATACAGGACTACACAACTGAAACGCTCCCAAGAGATGCCCACCCAACCACGGTTTATGTGTATGTGTACCGTATGTGTACCCTATGTGGAAAACTCCCATTGAAGTTTTCTGCACAACACAGCTAACTAGGTTTCACTAAGCCTGCTATTTTGAAATCCACTATCTCTATGACAGGAATAGCTGCCCACAACTTGGTTCCCTTGAGGTACTGCATGACCCATCATCCCCATCTTGCAGGCTAGCCATGGATGGCAAGGGAGTAGTCCAACACATCTGGAAGATTCCAAATTGGGGAAAGCTGCCCTGCAAAATATTACTATTACTTTGTCCAAGAGCCTGACCAGGCACTCAGAGTGTATAAGAAGTTCTTGCCGTTAGTACAATGGCATTTAGATATTGCAACACAAAAGGCTTATAAGCCAATTTGGATGTTATTAGTTTTTCCTCACCCAAAAAAGTGCTGGAGGGAGATGTACACCAGTCTACTTTTTCACCAAAATTAGTTCTCCATCACTTTGGCAACACTGAGAATAACAAATATGGAGCTGGAATATGGAAAAGGCTGTAATGTCTGGGGGGCAATGCTCTTAATTGCATTGCAAAAGGTGGGCTTGCTAGTAACTGGAGTCCTCCACAGCCAGAAGTAATAACCCTTCACAATTACCCAGCAGGTTGTTTTTTTTTTTCAAACTGTACTGCCAGATTAATTAGCTTTTTCAGTTAGTCAATATATAGCCAAAGGCCACTGTCAAACTGACACATAAATGAAGGGTGTGTGCACATACACAAAGATATACACACACACAATGATAAGGGGGGCATGTAATATGCAAAACATAGCCCAAACCATCCTTACAAATATGTTTACCACATCAAGCAACTTCTACGCAATCAACTCAGTATTCATCACAACTGATTTTCAAAAGATGCCACCAAAACCCATTTCCACATGTGTTGTGTAGCTAATAAGTCCTGTAAGCACAAACTGAGGACCAAAACAGACTTGATGTGGACTTTCCCCACTTTTATTACAAAGCGGCCACGGAGAGGGGACTCAGCTATTTTGGGAGAGGAAACAGCACTGGAAGGCAGTGGTACTTATTCTGTGCCATGCCTGACTTCCCTGATCTAAACCCCACACATTCCACAGGCTTATGGCAAAATCAATTCAGGTACCTGTGTGATGTCCGTATTACTCCCCTCTCCCCCCGCCATCCCCACAGCAGAGCAATCACATGACAATGCCCAGGCGCTTTGTAATAAAGGAAAGAAAAGGGCAGGCAGTAGCAATCACAGACCTCCCATGCCAGAGTTTATTTGGCCCTCTGCCACTCAAAGGAAGCCACCCAATACAGAGTCAAGCCATCCAGCTTGATACTATCTACATCAAGGGTAGGCAACTTGTGGTCCTCCAGATACTGTTGAACTGCAACTCAAGAGCAGTCCTCCTCAGCCCAGCCAAGGATGAGAGATGCTCAGAGCTGTACGCTCACAACATCTGGAGATACACTCTGGTTTTTACCCTAGGTCTTCACTGACTGGCAACTCCAGTGTTTGAGACATACATGGCAATGATGGGGACCAAATGGGGTGCCTCCTGCATACAAACTGTGTGCTCCGTTACTGAACAATGTGCCTTATCTTAGCATCTAACTCCTTCCCATCTGGCATGATTGCATTTCTCCTTCCACACTAATGCCAACGCTGCAGGAACTTAGCAAGCTGCCTTATACCAACTGAGACCCATCCAGCTCAGTAACAGAATTAAACAACAATCAGAACTAAAAGCAATTTTAAAAACAAACCCATTTTAAAATGACAAATAAAGCACATTACTGAAAACCCTTTCCCCATGGGCAGTTAGTTCCCAAAGGGGTGTCTAAACAAAAAAGTCTTTGCCTGTGCTGGAAGGACACCATGGAGAGTACCATCTAGCCTCTCTCTAGGAAAGGAGTTCCAGCACCTGGGAGCAGCCACCAAGAAGGGCTTCTCCCTTTCCCATCCGTGTGTGATGGCGTTGGGGATGGAACCTGAGAACAGTCCTCACTTTCCCATCCTTGTGTGATGGTGTTAGGGATGGAACAGTCCTCACTGTTGTGTGGATGCTCAATTTGCCTCTCAGCAGATCTAGTCTAATAGCAGGTGAGTCTTCAAGACATTTGGAACTACACCTCTTGTAAGACCCAGCCTGCATGACCAATGGTCAGGGATTATGGGAGCTACAGTCCAAAACACTGGAAGAGCACCAGGTTGTCTGTCCCTACCATAATGAAGAGGAGGAAAACATTCACAGAAAATACGTATGAAACGGTGGTATTCAGGTACAGCCAAATGCCTAGCTCACTTGACAAGTTTACACCTGCATCAAGATTTCTTATCTGTATTTTAATTTCCTGGTTGAGCAAAGAGAGGCATCTCCAGCACTAATTAAAAAAAATATTCTCATCAGATATGATCAGAGAATATGAACTCCAGCACCCTTTTCATATACAGCCCATTTGGATCTTTTTCAAAGTTTTATCTATGAAGCTAGACCAGTAGACATTCACAAAAGTAATTTCACCACTGAAAAGTTGCTATAGCAATTCCTAATAAAACATGGGCTGTGTTATTTGGGAAAGACAAAGAATATTCTTACCTTTACTCACAAAAAACTGAAGTGAAATGTACCAGATCATAGAACAGAATCAATCATTCGCTCTCAGTTGCAAAAACTATTATACAGAACACTCTCCCTGCCCACCCCTGCTCCAAAAGCTTCATAATAGAAAATGAGTTAACCTAAAGCTGCAACTGTGTACATATTAACTAGGATGTAAAGTTCCACTGAACCAAACAGGTTTTTACTTGAGGAAATCCATATAGGTTTGCGCTGTAAATTGTTTTCTTTGCCTAGTTACCCAATCTACCAATCGGAACTTTGTTCCAATGAAGACAAAAATACACAGATTTTAAAAGAAATACTCCAAATTTGTTTTTGGCTTTTAAAAATCCATTTACTCCCAAGTTGTGAGAACAGAAGAAGATAACATTACAATTCCCATTTCAGAAGATGACTAAGAAAGGCCAAATGATGTGTGACAAAGCTACATGTAAGATTTTATGGGAACATCTTAAGATGTGTTCATAATTTTAAAAAAACAAAATAAAACAAACCATCCTAGACCTCACAGTTGCCTTTCAAAGGCTAGGAACAAATGTCCCACTGAGGTCAGAGTAAGGTTTCCCATGGTCTTCATTTTTTTAAAAAATGATAAAATTATAGTACTGTTGCAAAAACTGCACATACTCTACTGGTATTTTGTGTCAAGCATTCAAAGTAAAGCAGTTTTTAAAGCTGGAGTCAATAAGCCTTCTTTTACCCACTCGTCTGGAAGTAGATCCTAGTGAGATCAATGGGAATTACTTCTGAGGAGGCATATTACAGCATTGTGCTGTGTGTTAGTTGCATTTAATTCCCACTGAAGTCCATGTGACATTACCGACTCATCTGCAGCACCCAACGCTAGACTAGGCATGGGAAAATATTTCACCCTCTAGATATTTTGGACTACAACACCCACAGACCTCCACCACAGGCTATGCTGGAGGGTATGATTAACAGAGCCCAGAAGCTTCACAAGTTCATGCGGGGCTTTGGGGATGATATGGATTGCAGTCCTGGAAAATCTGGAGTGTGCCACGTTGCACTATGTAAAGAGTGTGCAAAGAAGTACTAAAAAAAATTATTGGAGCATAAGAAACCCATATGGCAATCTTCCATATGTTTATTGTGCTGTGGTTTTTTTTTTTTAAATAAGCAGCCCCCTCACTTCCAGCTTATTTAAAAACTTGGCGCTAAAACAGAAGATTTAGAAGGGACTGGACAGCAAAAGTACCCCCAAAGCATTACGGGACTGTGGGATTTGCCAATCGTTTCCCAGTATTCTGCTGATCAGAGCCTTGACGGACAGCGTCAACTGCTTGGTTGTAAGAACTGGCCAAGGGAGTATCCTACAATACAATAAAATGGACTCAGAAAAAGCATCTGAGACCTTCCCCATAGAATCAGCAACAGCAGTACCACTGAAGGGGAACTCAGTTGGCTAATGAGGCAATTCAAGCAAACTTGAATCCTTCCACAACCTTTTAAAATACTTATTTATCCCGCTTTTAGACTGACCAGTAGCAAACATATTTGGGAGCTGTCCATAACATTTTAAAAAATATGAATGGTAACACTGTTGCTAGAAGAAGCAGGTATCAAAAGCAGCAAAAAATTGAGAAAAGCACACACCATGGCAGATCACACCAAAGTGGAGAGAGTTTAGGCTGGCAAAGGAAATGAAAAGAGCATAAGAGTTATGACCCAAACAAGCAAGAAGTCCCCAAAATGAAAACTAGTTAAAAAAAAAAGAAAAGGGATTTGAGCTTTTACAGTCAGAGGGTGTTTTGTCAGCACAAGCAAGGAAATAATCACAGCTTATGCTCAAGCCTATTCCTGCCAGAACAAAGTCCCAGAGAAGGGTGGTTGACATGCAACTTCTGTTTAAACTGCCTGCTTTGCCTTTTCAGAGACAAGAAGGATTAAAACAGAAGCTCTTTAAGAAGAATGCAATCCAGGAACTGACAGGACTTGGCAGTCAATTCTGTTAAAAGTATCAGCCACTGTCCAATGGACCTGGCCATTCTGGTTTTCTTCCCCCCTGGAAAATAATCCTTTCTGTATTCATATGGGATTCCATCGTAGGCAGGTGTCTAACGCTTCTGTTCTCAACTTAAAACACAGGCTAGCTTGTCGAAACCCCGCTGAATTGTTGCTCTTTTACAGTGGATGCATTCAAAGCTATTCCCCCATCCGTCTCCTCCACAGATTTGCATCGTGACAGCGTGGGCAAGCAAGAAGCAAAACGGAACAAGAGGAATGACTACAGACTCTTCTCTCATGCCTTCTAATCTAGAGACATTCAAAGAAATGAAATGAAAATTAAATAAGAGCACAGCACATTGCTTGCCAGATCTGCCCCAAAGAGAAAATGCATAAACATGTACCTTTCCGAGTCAACTGGGACACTCTCTGGTCCTTCTCCTAGGCTGGAGGGATATGGATTCTACGGATGTCCTGCAGGCTGCAGTATCCTCTTTGCTCACATTTGATCACATTACACTGAGAGCTTACAGGTTCCAAGAGCAACAGCTTCTAAAAGGCGCCGTGTCCTTCCCTCCTTGCTGCCCTCTTCCCCCCTCCTCCTCTTCCGCCCACTCAACTCCATGAGAAGCGTTTCTTAAAAGATAGGGCTCAGCATTTCTCCGGAGGCACATGTGCAGTTCTTCTCGTTACTTGGTTACCAAAGAGTGAGGGAGCCCAGATAAAGCACTCTTTTAAGCCAAAGTGGAGTTGCATCAGGTTCAGCCCCTGGGTCATCCAGCTTGAGGTAGTTAAGCGCACGGCTGGCATGCTGAAGGAGTCAGGTTTGATTCCCAGCAACTCTGTTAAAAGGATCTTGTGAAAAAGCCATTGCCTAAGTTCTTGGCCAGCCTGCCCCAGCCTATACATTGTGTCAAGACTATAACTCCACTTCTTCTCAGCTGCCATGCTCACTACTGCTTGCAGGTGATGAGAGGCACATCTAGTGACCATCAGGTGTTGGGGGATGGCTGACTTTGCCACATATTGGTGTACACCAGGGGAATGTGTGGTTCTACAGATGTTGGGGGACTTTTCTCAGCCTCACCAGCATTGGGGGGATAGGAGCTATAATCAAACATCTGGTGGGTCACAGGTTCTTCACCTGGACAGAGACACTAACCAGCATCCTGTTAGTGACATGTGCAGGTGTAAGTTATGCCATGCGTGTGGGCAGCTGTTGTGAACAATGTGCCCCAGTCAGGTCAAGCTGATGGCAGCATAGCAGAGACACAAATACCCCCTCAACACTATCAAAACAGACAGAAGCCCCTATTGGCATCAGTGAACTTTTCCCTCTCAATGCAAACAAAAGCTTAAATTGCCTGGGCGAGATATTTCACCAGGGCTACAACAGGAGAGACAGGATTAAATTCTCCTTTCTCACCCTGAATGGTCCCAAGACTGCTAAGGCTTTCCTGTGGCACCTATAGCTATAGCTTTTCCTCTTCCTCCTCCAATTCCTCTCCCCCAATCATATCAATTAACAGCTTGCAGTTAGCATCATTAGGGCCCAGCTCCAAATTCTTGCTGAGGAATGCAATAATCCTGGAATTTGTGACCAGGCTTAACTTCAATTTGCATAAACATATATGTTCAGCTTCATTCTATGGCAAAGTCCAACCACGGCTTGCAGAGGCAGTTTGCTAGCAGCTCAGAGGTTGGAGCAGTTGCTTTTTTTGGTGCCGCATCTAGAATTGTCCCAGCCGCTATGCGTTCTGGGAGTTGTAGCTCCCTAAAAGTAACTTTTCTAAGCTCTGCATAAACAAAGCTGACACCAGGGATGAGTCTTACATTAATGTAAGCAAATCTGCATGAATTAGTCTGATCAAACAAAAGGTGAGCCAGTTGCCCTCATTCCCTGTTAGCTTCATTTTTTATTGTGGAGGGGGATCTGCTTCCTGGAAAGCAAGAGGCAGGGCAGTGGACTTTTCCCATGCCCCACACCAAGCATTATCCACAGTCTAGACACAGAAGCTTGTCTGCTTTAAAAACAACATACCATCACACTCTTGCATCCAGTCTCTCGACCTCAGTGACTTCATTAAGAGTGGCAAACAACTCAGTAGTTTCTGAAGGATAACACTATTTGTTTCCTATGATGACATTTAGACTTAATGAAAACAATATTGATTTTGCTTGCCTTGCACACACCCATTCACATTCACTGATACCCCTGGTGGGACTGGCATAGCTGCTATTACATCAAGTCATCAGCTCCGACTTATGCCCCCTCCCCAAAGGAGAGACCTCTGGCAGTCCAGAACATTAGCTGCCCTATTCAGGTCCTAGAAACTGAGGGCTGTGGCTTCCATCATTGAGTCCATCCACCTGTAATGCAGTCTTCCTATTTTCTTCTTGCCTTCCACTTTACTGAGCATCAACAGTTTTTCCAATGACATGTCCAAAGTATGACAGCCTCGGTTTAGTCATCCTGGCTTCTAGGGAGAGTTCAGGCTTGGTTTGCTCTTGGACCCATTTATTTGTGGGTGCCCATTTAAAACCTTTTCAACCGATTCTGTTTTCTGACAGTGCCCTGGTCCCTAACTTTTCAGATAAGTGGGGGAAGCCTGTATATACATCTTTTTAAAATCAGTTGACTAATCTAAAACCCATGATAAAGTGATTAAAGTGCTTTGTGTCTGGGCACAGCCTCAGTAGTTACGGCAGGGGTTGGCAATCCAATATTCCCCTTGACCTTTGGAATTACAATGCCCATAGCCTCCAACTATTGACGACTGTAGGAGCTGTAGCTCCAAAGTGCACCTGGGTCAAGATCCTGTTCAGTTACTGCATAACATGAATTTATGCCAGCACAAATATGCTGGAATTATGCTACACGAGAGTTGTATTGGAACACACCTTTGTGCAACTCCAAGCAGTGTACCATCCTTGTGCAATCTTCTAGAAAGTGCAAGGATTTATGTATTTATGTAGTATTTACACAAGTGTAGGTAACTAACAAGGGTTCTGGCCCAAGGTTCCTCTTCTGGTGCTTCAAGAATGCCCTACTAGGGATGGATGAATCTATGAAGATGGATTTCACTGATTTTCTTCTTCCCATTGCTCACTTCATTCCTTTCTGTGTATTTACAAAACTCCCATATCCTTAAGAGTGCCTGGACCAAGGTTCACAAGACCCTGTTTCGCCCTCTCAGGAGGATCAATTCTTGCTCAGAGTGAAGAGATTCAGCCAGGGCAGACTGCTCTTTCCACCATCATCATCCTCAACTCTTGGGGATTATTTATTCAGGCGCACATCTGTTCAACGTATAATCATGACAACTCTGGAGAATTCAAGACACTGAGGTATTAGATCTGTTGCAAATAGTACACATGTTTTGTAAACAGGAAAGGGTGCTCATTCCAGGCCTTCCTGCATTAGGCAGACAGCTTCAGAGGACTTAGATCCAATCCAACCCAGCTACAATCAACATGATGCCGATATGAACAAGGTGGAGGGGGTGGGCCAGGGCAAACCCATAAGATGGGATGGGGAACACGCAAACCCTCCCAGACATCAAGGGGTAGCAAATCCCATCAGCCTAGCCAGCAGAGGCAATGGTGATGAATGATGGGAGCTGTAGTCCAACAAAAAAGGAGGGCCATGAGTTGCTCATTGCAGTGTCTGTCTTTCTTTCTTTCTTTGATTTAAATCCCACTTTTCTCCCCAAAATTGGAACTAAAAGTAGGTCAGAACAAGGATAGGATGCAGATTTAAAAGCTATAGCATTAAAATGTAACTTAACAAATTACAATGCTAAACCACAGGTGATTTAAAAGTACAGGAATAAGAAAGTACAACACCCATGCATTAAAAGCCCATTCCTCAGTACCCTGTCAATTGCCAGAAGTCCACAAGCACAAACTGGTCGGTGCTGCTGGAAGAAAGAAAACAGAGAAGAGGCCAACCTAATGTATCCTGGAAGGAAGTTTCAAAGTCTAGGAGCAGCCACCAAGAAGGCCCACGTGTACATTCCTTCCAGATATCTCTCTGAAGGTGGTAGCACTGAGACAGCCTCCCCTGAGGATTTCAACACCCAGACAGACTTGTATGGGAGAATTAAGTTTCTTTTTGTTATTGTTGTTTACTTAAACCAGCGATTCCCAAACACCTGTCCTCCAGATGTTTTGGATTTCAGCTCCTTGAATTCCTTACTGTTGGCCAAGTTGGCTGGGGTTCTGGGAACTGAAGTCCAAAACACCTGGAGGACCAAAGTTTGGGCACCACTGATCCACGCTGTTTTGAGCTGGATCTATCTGAACAAGTTAGAGCCAAACTTAGGCCTAGAGCTC
Organism: Ctenosaura bakeri; assembly: GCA_948474755.1. Taxonomy (NCBI): domain Eukaryota; kingdom Metazoa; phylum Chordata; class Lepidosauria; order Squamata; family Iguanidae; genus Ctenosaura; species Ctenosaura bakeri. Next base: position 137,850 of record CAOLHI010002146.1, read on the forward strand.
ACTTCTTGCCCTGAGGGAATGTGAGGAAGTGCACATGACTTTGTGAGCTCTGCCACCCAGCTTTCAGCAGGCGTCCCTCCCTTAACTGTCATCAGAAGCATGTCTAAGGATCCATCTTGAGGGAAGGGCAAGAGAAGTCATGAGAGAGCAAAAGCAGAAGAGAAGAAAAAGAGGAACAAGCCTGCAAAGGATGAGCTAGTTCAAAATGAGAATGGGTACACCACAAGGCTGGAAGCAATCAGCTCCAGAACATGCACATTCTCAGAGTTCAGGAAAATCATTTTTTCTGGACTACAGCTCCCACAATCTCTAGCCAACATGCTGGTTGGGGGATTATGGGAGTTTTATCCCTGAAAGCAGGGATTATCCCTGCCAAACCTTGGAATTCCCACACATCTGGGCAGCTAAATCAGCCCTCACCATTAGATATTCCCCTCTCCTGCCTCCCAATTCTTTTCCTTGTGCCTCATCCTTTCTAGAGTGCAAACAGGGTGGCAAGAACTAATTATTGGTTTTATAAGCCATTCTTTAGGGGAGATACATAGTGGGAGGAAACTGTGTAAATAATAATGCTACAAAGGACAGGATAAGACAAAACTGTGGGATCAAAGACTCCAAATAAAAATTTCCTGCATAAGCCAAATGGATTGGGGGGGAAATCAGTCTGAACTTGCCCTTGCACTAACATCTGCTTAACCGTTTTGCAGAGCTTCAAGAAATCAATTTTTTTCAGCCACACCTCCCAGATCCGCCTACATTCTGGGAGCAGCAATCTAAATCTGGAACTCTTCCTAGCTCCCCAGTGGGATTTATACAAGTTCTGACTTGCCATTCAGCAATCCATTCTACTCTAGCCGGGACTAGCAACTGGATTTAGGCCTCCAGCTATATCACTCTAGCTCTGTACATCAAAAGTACAGAATTGGCAGCAACAGCCATGCCAGCTGGGGAATTCTGGGAGTTGTACTCCACAAACAGGAACTTTTTCAAGCTTTGCCTTTGCACTCCGGTCCCCTTTTAAACAACAGCACGAGCAGCAATGGTCCAGGAAGTTCCTTGGCTGGAAAAGCAATCCCATGACAGTAAATACGACATGTGCAAACAGTGAGACTAGCTAATCCCGTCCAAATCAGCCTGCCAACCATCATCTTATCTGAGACCTTCCTCTTATCTGAGGCCTTCCTCCAGCTTGCCCCCATCCCCTGCCCCAGAGGCTATGTGGACAGACAGTGTGAGCTGGGTAGACTAAACTATTCCATGGGTCTCCTCTAGTGGGGGCTCACAAGTGGATTCCAGTTTAACTTCCCAACAGCTAGCAATCATTCTTCTGAGTTTACTTTAGCCTTTCCAGAGTTGGCACCACAGAGGAGACATTCTATCTTGACATTCCCACAAATTCAAGAACAAGGAATTTTGTCTGCTTACTGACTGCTTCTCTCTCTCTTTTTTTTTAAGCACATCTCTTAAGTGCCAGAGGATGAGATCTCATTATTCACCATTTTGGAACATTTATGGAACACTTCTGCAAGCATTCCAAATTAGGTATAATATTCAAAAACACTCCCAAGAGTGTAGTGTTATGCTGTTAATAATCTACAGCTAACAGCCCTGATCCACAGTTGCATCCCACCCCTAACCATTTGGCTCTACCACCTTTTCCAGTAGGATTTCTTTTATTGTTGTGTGCTGTCAAGTCATTTTACACTTATGGCGACCCGAACGAAAACCTCTCCCAGGTTTTTCCTGGCAGAATTTATTCCGAAGAGGGCTGTTCTCGCCGTCTTCCGAGGCTGAGAGAGTGTGATTTGCCCAAGGTCACCCGGTGGGCGGCTTCAAATGGACACCCGCATCCCCGGGCGCAGTTTTTCAGGCACCCGGTGACATGGGAGACCAGAACAACTGCATCTGTTGAATGCCTGCCCGTCACAAGCACAGGAGCCACACTGGGAAAAAGAAGATTTCTTTCTAAATAGCTTCAGTTTCAAAGGAAATATACAAGAAAATGGTCATAAGAAGAGGCAAGAAGGAGGGGGAGCAGAGAAGGAGGAGGCTAAGCTCCCTGTGCCTATAGAGGGACCAAATTTTAGTCTTTAAGAAAAACAAAATGAGGGTGACCACCTCTTTTTTTGCAGGTGCTCCTCTGCTTTTGGTAGGTTCAGTTTTCCTGAGGGGGGGAAGTAGCCAAGAAAAAGGGACTGGCCTTGAGGGTGCCCCTTTTTTTAAAAAAGTTAATTTATTGTTTATTTGTTTTATATGTCAATAGCAACAGACAGTATAGAAGTCCTGCTAGAGTTTATAAAAAACGGCCTGTACATTCCCCTCAGCGCAGCATCTCCTCACCCACTGCTCTCTATGCCGCCCCTTGGACCGAAGGCACAGAAGCCCCTCCAAGAAATAACAATAAAAAAAGGCGGGAATTTCCATCCCTCCTTCTTCTCAGGTTCCTGTTCGCTTGGACCACAAAGGGACAGGTTCAATGTCCGCAGCATCATAGAAGGGCCTTTAAACCACTCACCCATCCATCGTCCGGGCGTGGCTCTTCCCCGCTCGCTGCTTTTGCCAACCGGGGAATTCGCCTCAGCTTGGACGCCCGCCAACGGGCTACACCTGTTGGAGCTCGGCCAGGCTCAGAGGCGGCCACCCCAGTGCCTCCTTTCGCCGGCGCTTTCGCTTACGGGACTTTCGCCTTTCCCGGGGGACTTTTTTCCCCCCTTCCCCCGAGCCGCGAAAAATACAACTTTTTTTTTTCGTTCTCTCCTTCGCCTCCTCAGCCCCCCCCCGTTTCTTCTCACGAGAGAGATTTTTCCTTAGGGGTGGTGGAGCGGCCGTCAGGCGGTCCACGGGCAGCCCCTCACGTGACTGAGAAGGCGACTCGCTCGGGGTCCTCGGGCGCAGCTCTGCCGTACAGCATGGCGGCGCTGAGGCGAGTGCGTCCCCGCTTCCGGCTCGAGCCTCGGCTCGGCCGTACAGGGAGGGCCCTGTCGTCAGGTACGGGGGTCGCTTCCCCCCACCCTTTAGGCCCTTCATAGTTACACATAGGGTAGCCCTTGCCTTGCCCGAAAAGCTGGGTTGGGGGTGAGCGGGGGACAAAATTGTGCCAAAAGTTCTTTACTTCCGGTGGGACTCTGTGGGCGTCTGACAGGCGGGGGACAAAAAGGAAGACATTCAACAGGCGAAGCCTTACACCGCTGCCCCTGTGGCAGGGAAATTTTCCCGTTGAATTCCTGCCTCCCCCCCCCCCAGGGTTGCCACAGCATTGCGTCTCCTTGGGGTTGCCAGACTGAAAACTGGAGAGGGCTGCTATGCCTTACAATAGTTGCCCCTTTCTGCACTGGACTGTTATAGCGCTATTATTCCACTTTCAACATCCTATGGACTCCTGGGGTTTGCCGTCGAGGGAGGGGGCCTCAGCCACCTGCCACACTTCAGTTTTCATGGGCAGCCGAAGGTCTCTGAAATTGCTATACTCAGTGAGTGAGAAGTTGCTCTGTGTGGGTCCCTGGAAAAAATATAAAAATATACTCAGTATGGGGGTCCCTGAGCCATTGGCTGCGAGTCCCTGGGGCAAGCTTCCAGGAAAGAAAGAAACAGTGGTAGCCAATGGGCACAGATAGGCCGCCTCTCCCTGGCACGCTGGGGAAAGATAATGCTCAGCCTGATACAGAGAAGATACAGAAAAACTCTTTGAGACATCTGTGCAACATGTTTCTCAGAAGTATGGAGACAGCGGCAGCATCTTCTCGGTCGCTGAGTACAATAACTTTGGAATACGTGACTTTTCCTGCAGTTTACACCCACCGCAGTGTCCTTAGTTGTTCACTATTTTATTTTCATGGCTGCCTTCCCATACAGTGGACATTCAGATGGTTACTTTTCTCGAGGTAAATCAGTCATGGGTTCTGCAGGATGGCAGAAGCAAACCATCTCTTTTTAGCTAACCTTTTTTTCTTCTTTTTTCTAAATGTCAGTTAACCAAACAGAACATAAACAGTTGGTAGCAGTGTATCTTCAAACCTTGTACCCCCTCCCTGCCTGCATCTCTACATTATCCTGAGGGATGCCAGTGTATTTTAAAACTGTTCAATACATCCCAGAATACTGCAGATGGAACCCATTACTGCCTCTCCTGAACTTGATTTATAAGGTAGACCAGAAGTGCAGCTATGGTCGGAAAAAAAAAAATCAGGGGTAAGTCTTTTGGAGACACTTATGAGCACCATGATTCTTACTGGTTCTCTTTTGTGATCTCTCAGATTAATTTACAGTATATTTTAAGGAGTAGTTTTGTCCAAGAAAGAGCATTGCAGGTGTGAACTGCACATCTATAAAAACAAATGATTCATTTTTGCTACGATCCATATATGCTATCACAAAGACTATGAAATGGTAAAAAACAGTGCCAGAATTCTTTTAGTGCAGTATGCTGGCAGCAGGAGTAATATGATCGTGGGTGAAGATGCTGTGGATGGAGGAAAACATTGGCTGCTTGGAGACAGAAGGTTTGGCCTCTTTCTCCCTCCAACACTGCCCTGTCTTGGAAAAAGTGCAAATATTGGCATAGTGACCAAGGCTGTTCTGACTCAAGAAGTCCATAGTACATTGCAGATTAACAAATGTTCTTGCATTCTGACCTAAAAAATTTGTGTTAAGTTTGTTCAAAAATGCCACAGGATGTCAGTTTTGTTGCAACCGAGGCTCGCTGTTCCTGAAAATAAGCCAGCGTTCCTGAAAATAAGCCAGGGATCATGAGAGTTGCAATCCAACAGCCTCTGAAGGGTCCAACAAACCCTGTGGATGGGAGGAAGCTTAAGCGATAACTGAAGTCATGACCTGAGATCTGTATTGCTTCAGACTGACGGGGCCCTTTCACACTATGCAACCATAGCATTATGAGGCCACTTTAAGTGTCACAGCACTATCAAATAGAATTCTAGGATTTGCCTTTTCGGGAGACTTTTTAGGATATTTAGGGTTTAGGGTAATTACTTTTCAGCCTCACCAGAATTTAGATCCTTTAATTCTATGGAATGTTGCCATGGCAGTTAAAGTGGAAGCATCCTGCTATAATTGTGGGATTTGAGAGTGTTTGCCAACTGGTTGCGCATCTGTGCCCTAAATAATCTTTGCTGGAGCTGCGCCAACCTGGCTCCATACACTAGGAATAGTCAAGCAAGCATCATAAGCTAGGCATATTCATACTGCCCCTCCAACCCCCTTACCTTTTATGCTTGTTGCAAGGGAGTATTCCAGAGATGACAGATGAAAGGAGATGGGAACAGTCTAGTTCCTAGTGTGATTTAGAAGCAGGAGAGGAAGTGGACAGTGTCACATATAGCTGGAGTGGATGGGCCTATTGAACCTCCTCCTTCTCTATGATTCTGTGACCTAGTTATGCAACACAGACTTCTGGAGAGCAGTATGGCGGCTAGAGAAGGGAGAGGGAAGCTGAGTTGCAATCCGATTCTGGCAATGTTTGTAATCCAGTGACTTTAATTGTTGGTTTTAAGCTTGTTTCCTCTACGTTCACAGTGTGCCAGCTGTGTAATATATCATACTTCTAAAATAGTTGCTTGTGGTTTGGCAAACTCTTGGGGAGGCGGTGGCAGGAGAGCAACCAAATGGAAGGCACAGCACTCCTCCCCACCCAGGAAATTTAGAAGTCTGGGCCTGCCTGCCAAAAGTGGAGGCCGCAGAAATGTTTGCAAGCGGAAGCCAGTTGGAATCAAAGCTGGGTCATACCAGAACAAGCAAACAGCAGGCTATGTATTTGCAGACACCTATAAATAAACACATTTAGGAACCTTCCCCCCGCCACTTGGTCCACGAACCAGAGCTGGGTGCAAAAGAATTTTGAGTTGAACAACCAGATGTTTCTGAGCACGTTCGGAGACTAAGGATTTATCCTGCAGAACCAGAATTTAATTGAACTCTTGATTCTTTTAAACAAAAGCACATGGCTGCTTTCTTTCGAAGCCTAATTTATGTCAAAAATCATTTTCTCATCCCCTCTTTGAAATAACTGGGAATCAAAAACATTGGCCAATCTGTTGCAAGTCAGCCAGAGAGCTGCCAGTGGATCCCATTCTACCTTCTACACACTCCAGGGATAATTTATGTCGTGTGATGCAATTAAAATATGTATTTTCAAAAAGTCATTATATGCTTTCCTGCTCTTGCTGAATTTGGGAGTTCCAGATAGAAATTCTGGTCCTCAGTGCTTGTTGCTTTCCTGTGGACTTCTCCTTAAGGTGCATAAGAAGTGCTCTCTCTTGTTCTTTTTAAAAAGAATTTTTTTTTTTTTTGTAGGGGAGAGTGCATATGATCTTATAGTCATTGGAGGAGGATCCGGTGGCCTTGCTTGTGCAAAAGAAGGTTTGTTGCAGTAATTTCTTTGTGTTGCGTGAAGTTGTACAGCAGTCTGACCCATCAGAGCCAGTTTAGTGGGAAGCTCTCGTGGTAATCTTGACTCAGTCTTGTCCTTCCCTTCTCCATAGGATCGTTTTGAAGATGAAGTGGAAGACCTATGGATGTTGCCTTGAGCTCATTAAAGGAGATGTGGTTTATCAATGAAGAATAAAAATAGCTGTATATAAAGCATACATACATCTTAACCAAATTTCATCAATCGGAAGAGATCAGTTATTTATACATAGGGCTCCAAACAAAGTTTTTCTGATCCATATTACCAGAGAAGATATTCCATAGTTTAAACCCACTCTGCATAAGTAGTTGCAGATGTGTTTACAAGCTGAATGTATTTCAGGACACACTGTCTTCACTGGTGGCTGATAGACAAGAGTAAGCCACTACTTCATAGGTAGCAGGAGAAAGAGACCTGTCCCATGCCAAGCCTTCCTTCTCCCCTCAAGGAACACAAGATTAAACTACAGTTCTGTATAGATTTTATCCACAAGGGAAATCTCCCCCCCTTTTTTTTTTTTGAGACTCACAGATGTGAGAGTATAGCAGCTTCTGCCATTGTTTTGGTCTTCCAAAGAGTGAGGCTACCTTTGAGGACAGAAGACTTGATGTGGTAAAAGACTCTTTATTCTGCTACCTATGAAAGTGTGGTTTATTCTTACCTTTCTGTTGCGGATGAAAACAGAAACCCTGTTCAGGCATTCACCTGGGCCCTTTCATACTACACAATTATAGTGCTATGATTACATTTTAACTTTCATGGCTGCACCTTATGGAATCCTGACATTGGCAGTTCAGGGAGGAACAATTAGAATTTTTGGGCAGAGAGTTCTAGTACTTGAGCAAATTCTACAATTCCTAGGAAGGAGCTGTGAGAGTTAATGTGGCATCATAGTGGTATAGTTGTATAATGTGAAAGGGCCCCTACAAAACACATAAGGCTAAAACTGGGGATAGAGAGATGGGTGATGTGTGAAGATTTGAAGAGGGCTCTGTAACCGCATTTGGCTCAATGTTACAAAACTCCTGCAAAAGTAGAAACTAAGCCTTTTGTGTGTTTTGACTTATAACAGCTTTGTAAGTGGGCTTACCCAAATATTACAGAGTCTTCTTCAGACCTTCACACTTAATGCACAAAGGTCTGATTGAAATTGCTGCTCAGGGCCCCAGCTTTAGGCCTATGCACATTCAAACAACTGCCTGAACATTGCTATTGGGTTTTGAAATGCCGTTGGCTTTTACAAAACACCTGACTCTGTCATAATTCTTGCCAAGTTATTTTAGAATTAAGAAATGTTTTGCATGCCTCGTTTGTTAATTTTGACTTGCACAAAGCATCTCTGTGTGCAGCAATCTGTATAGAGCTGCTTCCAACTTACGAAATGAGTCCTCTGATGATCCAAGTCTGGCAAATTTTGGATCACTGGCCAGAAATAGTGTGTGTATATGTTTAGCTGCTGCAGTTTGTGGATTTATGCTGGTTTATGTTTATTCTTTCTTGATAAACAACTATTATGTTATATTATGTTATACTACATAACACTGCTTTCCTGGCTTTCTCTATTTTGTTGATTGTTACATTGGAAGTCAGGCTTAACTTGCGTTTTGTTACCTCCAAAGTGAATCAAGGCTTTTGTGGGTTCCGTTCAAAGGCATTCAGTTCCTTCACCAGCCTGCTATTCCATGCCATGAACAATCAAAGTACTGGGATCGGGGGAGGCCAAGGGGCTTCCTCAAAGAGAAAGAACCTTCTTGGCTTCTCCTCCTTTTTCATTTGCTAGCTGTGTAAAGATGCTGACAATACCTATTTCCTTCCAGTAGCTATAGGGCCCAACAAACCCAAGCTTTCATTGAGAGGCATTTCTAGAACTCAGACATGGCCACTGAGAAGGCCTTTTCCTTCATCCTGAGCAGATATTTTTAAACAGATGCTGGAACAATCAGAAGGGCCTCTGTTGGTCTCTTTTACAACAGGTATGGTGGTATCTTGTGATCCAAGTAAGAGAAGTTCCAGGTTGTCACACAGAAGAAGCTGGAGATTTGTCTTCTGGTGCTTCAGAAGGCAGGACTAGAGTCAGCAGGTAGAAATTACCAGGAAGTAGCTTTTGGCTAAACATTAGGAAGAACATTTCTAATGGGAAGAGCTGTTTGGCCATGGAACAGGTTACCCCAGGAGATGGTTGAGTTGAATGCACTGCAGGTATCGAAGTAGAGGCAGGACAGTTAGGGATGCTGTAGTTTCAGTCCTTACTGAAAGGAAAAACCTTGTTTTCTAACACGGACACAGCTACAATTAGGCCTTACTCTTTCTTTCAAATAAATCAGTTATTTCTTCTTATCTTTAAAGCTTCCCAATTTGGAAAGAAAGTGGCTGTGTTAGACTATGTGGAGCCTTCTCCAAAAGGTATGAAATCTTCCCAGTGTGACTTGCAACAGCAAGCATACTGTGTCTTTTATATCCAAGGCCATCAGAATTTCTGTCTTGCCTGTTCTTCCTTTGTGTACTGTTGACGAAAGGAAAGTGATATTTCTGTATCTATTTCCTAGGCTCATAATGTACATCTGTTCTGTTGAAAATATGTCTGTTATCGTAAGTTTAAAGCCAACATGGGGTAAGGGTTTGAGTGCTGGCCTAGGACCAGCTAGAGTTAGAGTTCCCTGCTCAGCTATAGGAAACCATTGGGTGAGGTGCACACTCTCAGCCTCAGAGAAGGTCCTCTAAATCTTGCCAAGAAAGCCCTAGGAGAGGATAATCAGAACTCAGAATTAGCTTGGAAAGCATATCACAACAACAGCACAGTGGTTTTATTTATTTGTGCAGTTTATATTTTGCCTCTCTCCTAAGAGTCAGATTCAAGACAGCTGACAATTAAATAAAGCAAATTGTCAAACATAGCACCCAAGGCCCTATTCAGTTTTGGAAGAACAGATCACTCACCCGGTGCAAGGATGCCATGCCTGGCTCTCAACAAGCCTGGAACAAGCCTGTTTCTTGCTACTCCAGAGACTAGAACACTGAGGAATGGCTTCAAACTTAAGGAAGAGAGATTCTGCCTAAACATTAAGAAGAACTTCCTGATAGTATGAGGAGCTGGACAGTGGAACATGCTGCCTCAATGGACTGTGGTGAAGTCCTTCTATGAAGGTTTCTACACAGAGACTGGATGACCATCTGTCGGAAATGCTTTGAGAGTGTCTTCCTGCATGGAAGAAGGGGGTTGGACTGGATGGCCTTTAGGGTCTTTTCCAGCTCTATAATTCTATGATTCACCATAGGATGACTGTATTTATAGTTCCTTCTTCACTCATTTCCTGGCTCTGGGGTGTCTTCACAGTGAAAGCAACTGGCGTAAAGGTGCTGTCAAAAAAGGCACCAGAGATTTCCGGAGCGACCCTTTCCCTATTGCCTTGACTCCCAAGATCCTGTAGAGTCATGCACTGAGTAAAGAACCTGACAGAGATAAGAAAGCTATGGCTATTTCCGCACTACAGTGTTATAGTGTTATTATTCCACTTTCAACATCCTATGGAATCCTGGGGTTTGCAGTTTAGAGGCCCCTCCCTAAACTGAAAACCCCAGGATTCTGTAGGATGTTGAAAGTGGAATAGTAGTTCTATAATGCTGTAGTGTGGAAATGGCCTATACCAGGAGAAGCATGCTGAGTAGTGTGTGGAGTGCACCGGGTGGCTGGGACCACCTGCCACCTTTTGTTGCCACTGCCACCACTATTCATCGCTGCTCTTTTGCTCACACACCTCACTGCACAAACACCAAGGAAGTCAAACGGTTCACAAAACACGCCATTCTGTAAGCAAGTTGCTCCTGCAAGATGCCATCCAGAATGAATACAGACACTTAAAACAGAGTTTAAAAACACTTACTAAATGATGTGCATTAGAGCCTGAGAATGAGGGATGTGGAGTAGTCCCCACTGAGCATGAAGCCCACTGGGTGGCCTTGGGTATCTTTCTCTCTCCCTTCCCCTCTTCCTGACCTACCTTATTGGGTTGTTGTGAGGATAAGGTGGGTCAGAGAAGAGCCTTGAACCCATAAAAGGAAAGGGAGGGTATGAATGTAAATGGGGAAAAAAAAGATGATTAGGAACAGTCTATGATTGTAACCACTTTTCTTTTCTACCTTAGGAACCAAATGGGGACTTGGAGGTACTTGTGTCAATGTTGGTTGCATCCCTAAAAAGCTTATGCACCAAGCAGCTCTTCTGGGAAGTTCTCTTAAAGATGCCCAGCGTTATGGCTGGAATATATCCCATCCTGCAAATCATGATTGGTAAAGCAAATGTTTGTATGTATGTGTTGTGCTGTATAACTAAAACCATGATAGGTTGTTCGTGGAAGTCTTTTTGCAAGGTCAGTTAACATTTTTCCTTGCCCACCCCTCCAGTCTCATGATGGGGGAGCATGATCATAGGAAAGGGCCTTTCCCATGGTGACACTTTGTCTGTGTTGTGGCTTCTCCAGAGAGGCAAAGTGCTGGTGGTAGTGATTTAAATCTTGATGCTCATGACTTTTGATTCTGGTTTCAGTTTGGTTGTAGATGCTGTAGTGTATTTACTCTGCGCTGCTGATTTTATCTTGGCCAAGGAAGAACATTTGAAAGTACTTTTAAAATTAGTCTAAATTGTGTTTCTCACATATTGAGAAACTTGCTGAGAAGATTCCTAGATTGATGAGAATCCTTGCAGTTTGGGACTTATTCTACACAAAATTTGTATGGAATATTATTTTCTGTATACAGAATGTGCTTTATTTGAGGACTTACTCTGCTGAACATTCTCACATGGTTATTTTGCACAAAACAGCATTTTCTGTGCAAAAATAAACATTCCCTTGCAGAAATTGCTGTTGCCTGCATAGAAAATGCTGCCTTCTGTGCAAAAAGCATAGGAATTTTGCAAAGAATACCTTCCAAGCCGTTCATAGTAATTGAAAACTGCATAGTTTTTAAAGACTTCCTTGCAGCAAGCAGAAAATTACTGAAATTACTCATTGTTTCATTAAAGAAGAAAATCAATGAACTTGTATCTCTGCTATTGAAAGGATTTATAACATAGGTTTACTCAGAAGTAAGTCCCATTTTATTTAGTGGGGCATACTCTTGGGTAAATATGCATAGGATTACACCCTTACAGCACAAATCTACTTGCACCTGCTCAGAAGAAAGTGTCATGGAGTTCACTGAGCTTTCTTTTAGTAATTGGACATAGGATCACAATCTTAGTGCTGCTGATGTCACTAAAATTCAATTTTCTTTGGCTCTAGCAACCTTAAGAAGAAAGTGTGGTTGATTGTGTCCCTGAGAACTCCTTTTCTTCTTGGAATTCTCTAGCAACCATTGTGTATTTAATATTTGATTTTAAAAAGCATTTTGTGGGCCAACAATTTAGTGATTTATAACACCCTGGACTTAATTCAACAGGAAGGGGAAAAAGTAAGCAAGGAAAGAAAAAAAAAGGTTTTGGTTTGCATTAAAATCCTGGCTTCTGTTTTAGCTATCTTAGAAAAGCATCTAGCATCATTATCGTGAATGTGCACTTATTTATTGTCTTAATTTACAGTCATTACCCTAAGTAATAGCTTGCAGTGTTTTAAAGATAAAACAAATTTACAGCCAGTTGCTGATAAAATAAACTCCTGGACTGCATTGCCTTCCTGAATTATGCAGAGCACTCGAGAACTCAGCTGGATCTTTGGAAGGAGGAAGTAAAAACAGGATGGAGGAGAGCCCCATCACTTCATTAGTGGATCATTACAATTTGAGTGTGGAGGAGAGTTCCAGGAGGACTGGATCTAATTTTGGGGCGGGGGGGGGCAACAAGGTCAGGATCAGGGGCTATGTTGGTCTCTGAAAGATTTCAAAGGGCTACATACACAACCTATTGTGCCCAACCTCAGAATTTTTTAATTTTATTTTTCTCCCCAAACAGTTTTTTCTAAAAGTATCAGCTGGTGGTGGGGACCCTTTTGAAATGTTTTGGGGCATCCCTGGATAGTGTTCTTTTGCCCAGTAGAGGCTTTTATTTAACCGTGGTTAAGGAGCCGTGGTGGTGCAGTGGTTAAATGCCAGTACTGCAAGCCACAAGGTTGTGAGTTCAATCCTGCCCGGTTCCAAGGTTGACTCAGCCTTCCATCCTTTCGCAGGTCGGTAAAATGAGTACCCAGCTTGTTGGGGGCATGTATAGAAATGTTTCGAAATACATGCTATTTGTAAGTTGTTCGCCGCGATCCATATGGAGAGGCGGGATACAAATAAATAAATAAAAAAATAAAACCTGCATACACACCTCTAAGGGATAGGAGAATTCTAGTACAGAAAATTTAAATATGGGGGGGCTAAGAGTCCCTTGGGGATTGCATTCTGCCTGTGGGGCAATGCTACCCCTACTCCTGGCCTAAGGCCTTGAAGGCCAAGCTGCTGCCTGGCAGAGCTGATAGTATTTGTGTGGAAAGACTAGTGGTTTGGTCATAGTCCTATGCAAACAAATGGCTTATCTAGAGGGAGCGGAGCTGCATAGACTAGCAACTTCTGCCAAGTCCTGCTGGGGAGCAGGTTCCCTTACTGCCCCAGCCCCCATCTCCTTGGACTCAGAGGGCACTGCAGCTTCTTGGCAATCTGCCTCGTCCTTGTCCTCTAGGGGTTAGTTGTGACAATCTCTGAGAGCTCCACAGTGTACAAAGCCAGTGAACTGTAATTGCCTGACCAGTAAGCTTCTGCTTATGTCTGTGGCTCCTACTGTCTCTGCTGTCGAACAGACTCTGCTTTGAACTGTGACCGCTGGCTGGCCTCCAGAACAGAATACATACTCTTTTTCACCAATTAGTTTTAAAACCTGAACAGCCTGAAGGTAGAGCTTACCTTCAATGTGTCTGTTGAGCTTGTAAATGCAGAATGTGTAAGGTGATGGTGGTGACACTTGTTTGTTTCCCCTTCCCAGGTCCACTATGGCAAAAGCTGTTCAGAACCATGTGAAATCCTTGAACTGGGGGCACAGAGTACAGCTGCAAGACAAGTAAATGCACCTCTTTCCTTTTCTTTCTTACATCAACAACTTTTGATCTAATTAGATATGAGTGGGATGCTCAAGAAAATGTAGTATACTCTCACACCACCTAACAGGAGTGCTACTTCTCAGGGTTCCAGGCAGCAGGCTATTCCATCATCTGGGCAAACTATGCCATCATCTAGCTATAAGCCAGCCTTCCTCAATCTACCACTCAAACCAAAGAAGGAAGGTGGCAGACTCATTCATCTGAAGGGTGTCAGGTTGAGAAAGGCTGCTGGAATCTGCAAGGGAGAGGCAGGCAAACTCACAGGGTTGAGGGAGTTGCTCCATACCATCCGTGGCCCCCAGGCGGGTGTGGTGTCTTTCTAGGGAAAATGGAAGTGAACTGTTCATGTTCTCTGTTTCCTAAATGAGTTTTTGTGTCCAAAAAAGTCTGCCAAGGGACTCCACACCTGTTTTAGGTCACAGTTGTGCCCTCTATTGGCCTATGGAGATGTGATCCTCCATTATTATTTTTATTTTTTGGATGGAAGATATACACATATTTTGTTTGGCAGCAGCAATGGCCCAGGAGTCACATAGATGACTCGCAGACAACTCAGTATCCACTGAGCTGTGAAAGTCTCAAGCGGGCCATCCCACCCATGTACCATTTTTCCTTTCCATATGCCAACGAAGGTTCAGTGGTTTGTGGGGACCACTGAGCATGCTCAGTTCTTATTCTGGCAGGGGTGGAGGTGTGTGTGTGTGTTTATAACCGCTTTTGACATTATGTGTGTTGTTTTGGACTTCGTACTTTGGAGTTTCCCTCAAACATTCTGAGACATCTTCCTTGTTTCTCAGTAGTACTGTTTTAACTCCATTTTGTTTAGCATCCACCACTTACGTTTGCTATTCGTGACCTTCCTCAGAATGCCCCCATCCCTTGGGGGAGGGGAATGGCAAGCAATTGTGCTGTGTTTTGCAGAGGGAAATCCAGTTGTTTTAGGCCCAAGAGAGGTCTTTTTTAAACCAAAAAATAAACTTCTTTTGGAAATAATTAGAAGAGCCCTCTCCTAGGAATAAAACAGCCCTGGTATTGAGAGAACATAGGGAAGGTTGCCCCCCATATCCTCTAGAGAGCATGGGTCATTTGAAATTTTAAAAAACAGCTCTGAGATCTTACATCAGAGACTAAGATGCCTAACTTTACAATGATGGAGATATGTTGCTGGCACAATATGCAGCCGTGCTATGAATTGCAACAATGCCCTACAGGGCACTGTGCAGGATATCCCATTGTTCATAGAAGCTCCCATTGTGGATTGGGACCCTTTGCACATTGGGACACGTTTTGGATCAGAACACCTTGCACAGTCTGCAGAGTGTCCCAATGCATGTGTCCCAATCTGCAACGGGAGCTCCTATGAACAGTGAGACCTCCTGCACAGTGCTGTGTTGTGCACTGTTGCAGTTCACTAGCATGGCTGTGTATTGCATCAGCAACACAGCTCCACCATTGTAAAGTCCTAGGAGAGGCCTTTTCTAATTATTTAGTGAATAGTTAGAAAAGAAAAGGGGGAAAAACCTCTCAACCTCAGGGGAAGGCAAGGGCAAAGTCCCTCGGGACAAATTCTGCCAAGAAAACCCTGCGTTAGGGTCAATATAAGTCAGAAATAACTTGGAGGCACACAACAACATCACGTTGTGCATAGAAGTGTGAAAATAAATTACAATAATTGTTGTTGTCGTCATAGCTATTATTATTATTATTATTTTATTTATTTTGCTGATAGAAAAGTGAAATACTTCAACTTGAAAGGCAGTTTTTTGGATGAACACACAATTCGTGGATTGGCAAAAGGAGGCAAAGAGGTAAGCTGGTCAGACTATTTGTCCATCTGGCCTAATATTGTGTAAACCAGAGATGGAGAGCCTTTTCCCTCACAGACTATATTCCTTCAGGGTTAATCAGCATTTGGAATGTTAATTTTTAAAAGTAATTGGTTTCTGTTGCTCATTGTTGTGTTTAAAAAACAATTTGCTCTTGTTACTCATTGTTTTTTCCCCTTCAAAAGAATCCTGTGGGCTTGATAAAAGAATGGCGGTGTCATGGTTCATAGCCGTAGGCCATCACAATTTTGTGCATAAAAGCAAAGCTTGAAACTTTCCCATCAAAATGCCTCTAAGCTTGCCTTAGAAGGTAGTTTTTAAAAATAACTAGAGTTGACTTGTTACATGAATAAAGCCACTTGGCTCCTGTGCTCTACATTACTTTTGAAATGTAGCTTTGTTACTTCCTTGTTGCCAAGTTAAAAAGAGAACTCATTTACAAGTACCTTGTTCCTTTTGAACAGGTAATCTGTTGTGTCACGTGGGAAAAGGGAAAGCAGTACTTCCCCTGCCCTTCTTTCTTCTTCACTTGTTTCCATCAGTTCCCACACATGTACCCGCTTACATCAATCAACCCACTCACACACACACACACACACACACACACACACACACACACCAATCCATCCATTTAGACTCTCCTTTCCTTTGCATGTGCAAAGTCCAGATGCATAAACACCAAAGGACTTTTAGCTTGGTACCCAAAATGAAATCGACATTGACATCCTCCAAAGGGAGCATGTTCCACAACCAAGGTGCCACAGCAGAGAAGGCCCTCTTTAATGTCTCTGTATTGTTTGTAGGGACGTAACTCTTCACTAAGTTTCTTCTCGAACGAAATAATGAGCAATTCTAGCAGTTTTCTTCCCACTCCCAAGAAAGTCTTGAAACATCATACAGTTTTTGAGGGTATTTGCAGTTTGGGACTTAACTATCTATAAAAGTATCACGTGGTTGTTTTGCAGAGAAATCTGCATTTTCTGTGCACAACATAATATTTCTACTTCAAAATATCATTTTCTGGCTCAGAAAACTTTAAATGTGCATTCATATAAGCCAGTGTGAATGAAGGCCTTTCTTTTCATCTCTGTTCCTGATATCTTTACTCTTTATTCCTAGATTTTGCTCAGAGCAGAAAATATAGTCCTTGCTACTGGTGGGAGGCCAAAATATCCAGCAAATGTAAGTTGCATGAAGTCAGCGGTAGTTGGTGTTAAGTGTGGTTATCTGAAGTGCAAAATTTGGAACCAGTCTGTCCATATTCTTCCATGCAATCCTGCCTGGTTTTTTTTTTTCTAATTTACTTTAAATTTTAACTATAAATTGATTATAATTACCCTGTGATGCCCCTATAAGCATGGTGGGACAGAGAGAAGGGCCTCCCCATCAGATCTCAAAGCATGAGCTGGTTCATAAGAGAGAATACAGCCCTTCAAATAACTTGGACCTGAGCTGCATAGGGCTTTATAGGTCAAAACCAGCCCTTTGAAATGTGCCCGGAAACAGACTGGCAGCCAGTGAAGCTGTTACTACTGGGGAATTGTGTGTTCCCTATAGCCAGCCCCAGTTAGCAATCTGGCTGCAGCTCTTTGAGCCAATTGAAATTTCCAAACACTCTTCAAAGACAGACCCACATAGAGTGTGTTACACTAATCCAACCAGGGTGTAGCTAAAGCATGTGTCACCATGGCCAGGTTTATTTATAATGCCCTTTAAACTGGAAAAAAAGGGCGGAAGAAACCCCCTAACAATATGTACAGTCTACACAAAATTAAGACAAAAACTAACAATACTGACAATACTTCAACATAACATAGCATAACGTAACTACATATAACTAAAAAGGTTGGTTCCCACCCCATTGCAGATGCTCCACATTACTTAAACACTTACACCTAAGTATTAAATCCATCCTTAATACAATAACTATTAGCTGCTACTAATCACTTATCATTTACCACTGTAATTATTTGCTTACTTCCCTTACTTAGTTGCTTATCCACTTACTAATTATCTACATAATTGATTTTCCAAGTTAAATCACTATTGACTTATTCACTATTCCTTTTTTATTTATGTGCTTTTGATTGTATTTTTAGCCTTATCAGCTTGACTGGCATTTGGGTTTTTATTTGCCTTTTGTGATGGTTAGCCACCTCAGTGCCATCTTGTGGCAGGAAGATGGGCTGTAAATTAAATAGAAAAAATCAGGCTGACATGTGATGTGGGGGAAGCACAGGGAAGGGAATTTGCAGGCTGTGGTTTTGTAGGGAGCCAAAATTACATCAGGGCTGGATTTGATATTGGAAGCTTAAACAGACCCCCACCCCCAAATCCACACTACCTATGGAATTAATTCTCCATTAAAGGAGCCACTAGAATTAGCAGTGGGTTCTGTTTTGCATCACTTCAGACAGCAGATGGTAAGACATGGCAGTAAATTGTTGTAAGAGTGGTAACAATCTGCCCTGTGACTATCCTCTCCCCAAAAAAGCTAGTCTGTTGTTTTTAGGTACTGTAGTGCTTTGGCCGTTTCATGAGAAGAATGACCAAGATTAATTAAAATTCAGCTCCCAGTCCAGTAGGTTTCTGTACATGGAATGCCCACTGGACACCATTTTACTCATTTCTTCAAGCAGCACAGTGTCTAGCTGGCCCTGGCTCAGTCCTGATAGTGTTTTCTCAGTTGGAGGAAGGGAGCTTGTTGGTTGAGTTTTCTTTTTATTTTTTCCCCCATTTTTCTGATTATGATTATGATGATGAATAAACATAATAAACATTTCTTCTTCGTGGTCTCTGTGCCTCATACAATAGGAGCTTTCGCGCCTGCGCGGTAGCGTTCGGAAATCTAGAGCTCGCTGGCTTGGCGGAGGGAGCCCCTCCCCCCCGGTCGTACTGCGCATGCTCCTCCCGCCGAGCCGCGGTCTCTCCTCAGTTCTTCTTGTCCGCCTCAGCGTACAAAAGGTTCTTCTCGTTGGCTTGCATTTCTTGCTGCGTAGTTGTTGGATTTGGATTCGGAATTGACCTCGGATTTGTTTTTTACTTCCCTTCGGTTTTCGGTACGTTTTGCAGGGTTTTTTTTTTTTTGGACTTTTGGACTGTTTTGGCTTTTTCCTCGGCTGGGTCTTCGACTCGGCGCGGCGTCTTCGGACTCCCCCCCTCTCCTCGCCCTTGCCCCGCGGTTTATGTCGGCTTTGTTCAAGTCCTGCGCCTCCTGCGGAAGGAAGGTCGCCCTTTCGGACCGACACTCGAAGTGTCTTTTTTGCTTGGGTGAGGGGCAAAACGCCAAACTTGCCCCGCGTGTAGGGAGTTCCACCCACCAAATCCGAACCGGGCGGCGAGGTTGAAGTCTTTTTGTTGGGAGCAGCTCTCCGCGCCCAGAAGACCGTCCCCGCTCCGATGGAAAAGGACTTCTCCACCCTCCTCCCCCTCCCAACGGCCGCCGGGACCTCGGTACCGTCGGTATCGAAGCCCCCGGTACCGGTGATGAAGCTACCGAGGATCCCGAAGATTCGGCGAGTCGGCCCCGAGACGACCCCGCGGCCTCCTCTTCGAAACCGCTGACTTCTGCGCAGAAGAAGCGCCTGCTACCGAGGAGGTAGCCAGGGAAAAGAAGAGGAAGAGGAAGGAGAAGCGGCACCCTCCGGAGACCGCCAGGCCACCGACCCGCCGCCTACCCAGTTCACGGCAGAGTCGGCCCTCTCCGACGTCCCGGAGGAGGAAACGCCGCAGGCCCAGGAGATCCTGGAGCTATCGGACGACGACCAACCCGTCGAGGCCGCCCAGCCTCCGAAGCTAGTCGTGGAGACTGTGCCGCCGAGTCGCCGTCCATCTCCGGAGCGCCACGTGGACACCCCGGGCTGGAGACGTTCCCCCCCCCGGCGTGGCGAATCCCGATCTCCGGGCCACTGGGCCAGGCCTCCATCCCCGCGGTATCGGGAGATGCGCCTGGAGAGCGTGCGCGCGGGCGAGAGCGCTCATTCCCCCGGCTATTTGGGGGAGATATGCGCGGGGAGAAGGATGGCACGAGCCCCCGGGCTCCTACTATTCTTACTCGCCCTCCTACCGGGACCGCTACCATCCGGACCCTAGATACTGGTCCCCGCGGCCCCGCTCCCGCTCGCCGCATCGGGAGCGCCACTACTCCCGCCACGGGCGATCGCCGAGGCGTGGGTCCCCGAGCTCCCACGCTCCCCGGGAGCCGTCGCCCCGCCACAGACCGGTCTCCCCGCCGCCACGGACAACGGCCACGGCGACCAGGCCGACCCCCCAGGCCACCCCGGCCCGAGCGGGAACCTCGGCCACGTCGACGACGCAGGCGGCGTCGCACCCGAGACCATCGGTACCGCCCCCGGAGACCGGCAGGCCCCGACGGTACCGCCGGCCGCTCTGCCGACGCAGCTGGCACAGCAGCGGCCTAGAGAAGGGGAGAAGACCGCGCGCTCGCCATCCCCGTCCGACGAGTCCTACGAGTCGGACTCGGACTCCGCGGAATCCACGCCGTCCTCCCACGAGTCACCGCCGCTGGACTTCGGAGACCCGCTCCCGGAATCGGCGCGGAGGACGTGCGCCATTTTTCCCGCAATCCTCCTCCGGATGGCGACGGCGCTCGGCCTCAAGGTGACGGAGCCCGCCCCGCAGGCGCAGGACCCGGTCTTCCAATACCTCGAGACCCGGCCTCCATCGATGGCTCCCGTTCCTCCCGACCCTGGCGGACGCGTTGAAACAGCCTTGGGCGAAGC
The DNA here is from genome assembly GCA_948474755.1 of Ctenosaura bakeri. Classification (NCBI taxonomy): domain Eukaryota; kingdom Metazoa; phylum Chordata; class Lepidosauria; order Squamata; family Iguanidae; genus Ctenosaura; species Ctenosaura bakeri. Next base: position 157,906 of record CAOLHI010002146.1, read on the forward strand.
CGGCGTCCCGCACAGCCTATCCCGCATAGGCTCGAGCACCTCTACAGGACTCAGAGGGAAGGAGCGGAGTTCCTGTTCAACCACCCCGTCCCGAACTCCGTGGTGGTGGAGTCGTCGCAGACGCGAGGTGGCAACCGGGCACACACCACCCCGCCCGCCCAAGAAGGCCGGAAACTCGACGGCTTCGGGAGGAGGTTCTATTCGGCGGCGTCCTTGGTGTCCAGGACCGCCAACACCATGGCCTGCCTGGCGGCCTATCATCGAAACCTCTTTGACCGCCTGGGCCCCCTCCTGGCTGACCTCCCGGAAGAGTCCCGCGCCTGCCACGCAGATTTTCGGAGAGGCCGTGGCGGTGGCTACCCAACAGTCCGCCACCTCGAGGCACGCCGTGGAGGCTACCTCGAGGGTGATGGTCGGCGCCGTGGCCCTCCGACGCCACGCGTGGCTCCGCTCCTCCGGACTCCAGGAGGACAGTCGCCGGAGAATAGAGGACCTCCCCTTCGACGGGCAGGGGCTCTTTCACACGCCCCACGGATGAGGCCATGGACCACCTCGTGAAGGCCCGGCTGACGGCGAGGAAGATGGGGATCAACCAGCCCCCCCAGGCTCGCCGGTCCTCCCAGTCCAGATCGTCCTGGCGGAGGTCCTCCTCGTCCTCGGCCTACCAGTCCCGGGCCCCGCGCTCGACCGCCTCGAGACCGGCCGCGCGCCCGCCCAGAGGAGGCCCTTCCGACGACAGCCTCCGCCGTCGAAGAAGTCGTCGTCTTCCGGGGGGACGCTTTGATGCCTCCCGCAGGACACCACCGATGCCGTCCTTCGCCCCTCCAGAGACCCCATCCATCACCCGGACCTGGCCAGACACCTCGACCGATGGCGCGAGATCACCACGGACTCCTGGGTACTTAAACCCTTGTCCGCCTGGGGTACGCCATCGAGTTCCGGGATATTCCACCACGGGGCGTCTACTACTCCACCCCGGCCAGCCCGGCTCTGCTGGAGGAAATCCAGTCCCTGCTCGACAAAAGGGGCGATCGAGAGGCTTCCGCCTTCGGCCAGGACCACCGGCTTCTACTCGAGGTACTTCGCCGTACCGAAGGCGGACGGGTCCCTACGCCCCATCCTGGACCTGCGGGGAGTGAACGAGTACATCCCTCCCAAGAGGTTCAAGATGGTCACGCTACCGTCGATCCTCCCATTCCTACGCCGAGGGGACTGGCTGGCATCCATAGACCTCAAGGACGCCTACTTCCACATCTCGATCCGCCCCCAGCACAGACGGTACCTGCGCTTCGCGATCGACGGTACCAGCTACCAGTACCGGGTTCTGCCCTTCGGACCCCACCGCACCCCGCGTGTTCACGAAGTGCATGGCTCCCGTCGTCTCCTTCCTGCGGACGAGAGGCGTCTCGATCTACCCCTATCTCGACGACTGGCTATTGGTGGCGTCCTGCAAAGACAAACTTTACAAAGACATTCACCTTACCCTACGTGGCTTACCCGGCTCGGGCTCAGGTAACCCAAGAAATCCCACCTCGAACCCACCCGCCTCCTCGACTTCATCGGGGCGACCCTCGATACCGTGGCGGGAAGGGCCTACTTACCGACGGAGAGGGCTCGGACGCTCACGCGCGCGGCGCGGGCGGCCGCCCAGGCCCCGACGGTGTCGGCCAGGACGCTACAGCAGCTGCTCGGCTACATGGCGGCGACCACGGCCGTCACCTACCTCTCCAGGCCTACGAGCGCGACCCCTGCAGCACTGGTTCGTCAGGGTCTTCGACCCGCTCCGGGACGAGCAGTCCCCCGCGCCACCGTATTCCCCCCGAGATCCGGCAGACTCTCCTGTGGTGGCAGTCCCACCGGAACCTGATGTCGGGAATGCCGTTCCGCCAGCCCAGGCCCTCGGTCACGATAACGACGGATGCGTCCCTGCTGGGCTGGGGGGCCCACGCCGGGGACCTCCGGGTCAAGGGCGCCTGGATGGACGACGAGACGTCCCTCCACATCAACGCTCTGCAGCTCCTCGCCATCCACAAAGCCCTGATGGCGTTCCGGCACTTGGTGGCGGGCCGCGCCGTGTTGATCCTCACCGACAACACAACTGCCATGTGTTATGTGAACAGGCAAGGGGGGACCCACTCCACCACTCTCCTGACCATCGCGCTCGCCCTCTGGAACTGGTGCGTCTCCCTGAGGATCCACCCGCTGGCGGTTCACCTGGCGGGGCAGGAGAACACCATGGCGGATGCTCTCAGCAGGGACACCTCCTCCTACCACGAGTGGTCCCTGGCCGACGACGCCTTCCGGATGCTCCACACCGGTGGGGCGAGCCGACGGTCGACCTCTTCGCGACCAGCCAGAACGCGAAATGCCGACGCTTTTGCTCCAGGGCGGGTCACGATCCCCGCTCCATCGGCGATGCGTTCCAGATCCCGTGGGACAAGGAGCTCCTGTACGCCTTCCCGCCGTTCCCGCTCCTCGGTCGCGTCGTCTCGAAGATCATCTCGGACGGAGCCGACGCGATTCTGGTGGCACCGTACTGGCCGAGGCAACACTGGTTCGGCCCTCTGATCGAGGCCTCGCGGGGGGGGATCCTCAAGTTCCCGCTAGCACCGGACCTGCTCTCCCACTCCAACGGCCAGGTGCTGCACCCGGACCTCCCGGTATTGGCCCTCCATGCTGGAGGATATCGCCGTAGACGACCCGGCCATCGGTACCGTCTTGACCGCGGCGAGGAAGGAGTCGACACGGAGGAACTACCACTATAAATGGCAGCGGTTTGTCGCCTTCGCAGAGGAGCGACGGGAACCGACGTCCCCGGCCGGCCTCCGGACCGTCCTCCACTTCCTCCTCCACCTGCGACAGCAAGGCCTTGCCTTCACATCGATCAAGGTCTACCTCGCCGCGATCGTGGCGTACCAACCGCCGGGATCACCCTCGGCGGCCCTCTTCCGGGATGATACCGTCAAGCGATTCCTGAAGGGCCTGCAAAATCTCTCACCCGCCGGTATCGCCCCCGCTACCGTCGTGGTCGCTATCGCTGGTGCTATCGCAGCTCACGAGGCCGCCCTTTGAGCCGATGGCGACAGCGGACGACAGGCTCCTGGCGATGAAGACGGCGTTCCTGGTGGCGATCACCTCGGCCAGGCGAGCCGGGGAACTGGCGGCGCACGCTCCACGACCCCTTCCTGGTCTTCCACCGCGACAAGGTGATCCTCCGGCTTGACGTCTCGTTCCTGCCGAAGGTGGTGTCCACCTTCCACCTCAACCAGGACATCGTGCTCCCAGCCTTCTACCCCGAGCCGACCTCGCCCCTGGAGCGGGCCCTGCACTCCCTGGACGTCCGTCGGGCCCTCGCCTTTTACACAGATAGGACGGCGTCCTACCCGACTCCACACCTCTTCGTCTGCTACGGCAGGCGGAAAAGAGGCCACAAGGTATCATCCCAGCGACTCTCCAAGTGGGTCGCGCAGGCTATCCACTTGGCATACCAACTGGCCAAGAAGCCTCCGCCGGACCTGCTTCGGGCCCACTCCACCAGAGCCGTGGCCACGTCCGCGGCCCTCCTGCGAGGGGTCGACCTGCCGGAACTGTGTCGTGTGGCGACCTGGGCTCAACCGTCGACCTTCATCCGCCATTACAGGCTCGACTGCCGTTCCAGGCAAGATGCCCGGTTTGGTCGTGCGGTGCTGGCCTCTGTCCTCTAGGGTCTGGGACCTGACCCACCATCCTACAGGTGAACTATACAGTCTCCTATTGTATGAGGCACAGAGACCACGGGAAAAACAGGTTGCTTACCTGTAACTTAGTTTTTCGAGTGGTCATCTGTGCCTCATACACACACCCGCCCTGCCTTCCCCTCTTTTTCAGGTCCCATGTTCTTCGGCGGACCAGAACTGAGGAGAGACCGCGGCTCGGCGGGAGGAGCATGCGCAGTACGACCGGGGGGGGGGCTCCCTCCGCCAAGCCAGCGAGCTCTAGAATCTTCCGAACGCTACCGCGCAGGCGCGAAAGCTCCTATTGTATGAGGCACAGATGACCACTCGAAGAACTACAGTTACAGGTAAGCAACCTGTTCATATTGTTTTTTTAATCTTGCAGAAAGAGAGAAAATTAGTGAATCAATAATGGCTTGTGAAGTCCAAGTTAATTGTTTGCATATGACTACTTTTAGATGCTAAATCTTTTAGGAAACATTCATTGATAAGTTACACTTTTTCTTTCTTAAAAAAAAAAGGTTGCAGGAGCACAGGAGTATGGGATTACAAGTGATGATATCTTCTGGCTGAAAAAATCTCCTGGGAAGACGTAAGTTTCCAGCTCTGTCATAAATATCTGGAGGGCCACAGAATTCTCTTCGCTGAAGGGTTGCGCCATTAGTTTTGTAAGAGATTGCCATTTTGCCATGATATTGTTGAGAGCCAGCATTGGTTTGGACATTGCGCTAATACCCTGGAGACCAGCCATGGAAATCCACTGGGTGACCTTGAGCATGTCACATACTCTCAGCCTCAGAAAACTCCATGATAGGGTCGCCATAACTTGGAAACGACTTGAAAACACACAACAATTATTTATTATTATTTATATAGTGCCATGAATGCTTATTGAGATGCTAAATATGTGAGCCTTTTGGGTCCATAGTGTTTTTGAGTATGAAACTCGGTAAGTTCTCTTTCTGAAGCAATATAATTTTTTTCCATTTGTTGATTCTTTTCCTTTATCATATCTTGTGTCTAAGCCACAAGAGGGCAGCAAGTGCTTAGACTATACATATACAGTGCCCAATTTTTGTTTACATAATCCTTCATGGGGAGGGGGTATACAGGTCTTCATTGTTTGACATTACTTCTTAGCAAGGTTAAAAATGTGTTGAAGTTGTCAAAGTACCACTGGAAATGAATCAAGTGCGTTGACTTTAGCCAGCAGCTGAGCTAACTTTCAAGATGTTTGAGAAAGAGGACCCTACAAGAATATGTAGAACTTGGAAAAGTTACCTTTTCTTCATTACCAGACATGCTGGTGGGGGATTCTGGCAATTGTAAAGTAAAAAGTTACTTTGCCAAGCTCTGAGGATGTATTTTGCATAGTTAAAATAGCACAGGAGCAAGCAGAATTCCTGATTTAAACTTAATGCAGTACACACATGTGTTCTCAGGTTTTACCCTAAAGGCATATGAGATAGGAGCCTGGGTCTGACTGAAGCTGAGCCATTTTGAGTTTAGTCAATGCCTCAGTGAATTAAAAATGAATAGAGCCAGTCCTACCATTGGGCAGAATAAGATAACAGTCTCCAGCCACAGATGCTGGACATGGCAACTTTCCCAATGGCTTGCCCTTCAGACTCTAAGCTACCTGCTGCCTCCAGGTGAAGTTACAGATGCTCACTCTTTGCCAAAGTTGAAAAAAAGTTAAGTTGTCCAGTGACATTTTGTATATGGAATGGCAGAGCTTGGGAAGTTCCTTTTAAAAGCAAATAGTCCAAGTTCCCTGTTACAGGTTAAGAAAGTAATTTATAGTTGCTCATCACCTTTCACCAAAGCATAACTTGCAGTTTTAAAAAATAACTCGCCATGTTGTTTGTTTGTTGCTTGCTTGTTCCTTTTATTTACCTTTTGAGGGGGGAGTTTTAAGAATTGTGAGAGCAAATGGTACAGAACTTCAAATATTTCGCTAAAAATGCCTCTAAATGCCCCTAAAAATAGTATTAAAAGTTAATAGAAAATGTTACTCAATACCTACACCCCAAGTAAGAGCATTCCATCACACTGCATTACTTTTTAAACGGTGACTTTGCTGTGCCCTTATTACAGGTAACTATGTTACCTGTAGCTCCTAACATTTAAACTCTGTGGAATAGGAGGGTTTCTGGGTCTGTTCTTTGCCTCAGGCAACTAAATATCTTGGGTCAGATCGATTACCAGAGCACTGGTGCATCTCAGGGTTTGAGTTTTAGTGACCTCAACTCTTATGTAAAAGCCATTCACAGTTTGGCAGAAAAGGGCTGTTTTGCATTATCAATCAAAAGTGACACACACCAAAACAAACCAACAAAAACAGGCACAGTTTGCAATTTTGGACTTTTTTTTTTTAACATCCAGTCCTGAAAACATAAGCATCTGTTCCATTCAACCTTACACAGATAAACAGGGGGTGGTCTTCTGTAGGTTTTAAGTGGAAGTTCAATTGGCAGTTGCTTGCAATATATCAGTCACCTCTTGAGTTTGGAGAGTGTGATTTATGCAAGGAAAGTGTGTGTGCATGTTTAAAAAAAAAAAACCCCACCAAAAAGCTAAACACAAGATTTATCCCTGTGAGATATTTCTCTGAAAATGTGGCTTTTGTCCAGTCGCTGCTAGTGCAAGTTGTAACAGTGTAATGTGGGAGTCTTGTGTTTATACGTTACATTCCTAAGCTTTAGTCAAAATAAGCCCTGGAGGGGCTACAGTAGCATTGCTGTACTTTATCAGCCTGTTCTGCGGCAGACTGAGGAGAGAGTCGGAGCACGCCTTTAGCAACATTTGTTTCTGTCAAATGAATTTCCCTTATAAATGTTCCCATGATTCAATTTAATACCTTGACATTTTTGTTTTTTAAAAAAAATTTCCTTGTGGGTTTCTTGCTTTGCAAACTTTTTAGCTCGGTTATTCCTCGGTATAAAATCTACACTAGCTAAATATGTCCAGGTGGACAACCCACAGCAAAAACACACACACACTGCTAAACTTGATGCAGTACAAGCTTCATTTATAGAATTCACAGCTACAAAATGTGGTGATGTCCTGCTGTTTCAGTGGCTTTAGACAAATTCACAATATACATTCATATGAAACATTCACTTGCAAAATAGCTTGCAGCAAAATTCATAAATTAGGAAAAGTGTGCCCCTTAACAAAAGGAAAACTATACATGAAACTGCATATACATTTTTGTACAGACTTAAAATTGGATTGCTGCGGATGGAACAGCATCAGTGTAATACTGGAAAAATGAAAAGTGAATACGACAATTGGCCCACTCTTCCTGAGAGCTGCCTGTAGCCCAGGGCTCATGAAGCCATCTCCAGATACAGCTAACTTCCCCTTTGTCTTTCCACATGTACCACTCACTGCCTGTGGGACGTTGTGGAATCACATGAAGGGAGGGGGGAAAAAATCTGTCTGGTTTTCCATATATGAACCAGCCTTTAACTCAATAACATTAAGAAATGTTTAACTCTGCAGCCGGCGGGACAACGGAGGAAATGTCATGCTCCGTCTGTCTTCTTCATCAGAGCACCTCAGTGCTTTGTGTAGGGAAATCTCAGTCTGAGCCTCCTGAGCCCACCTATTTTCAGACCTGAGTCATGGTTTACATGAGCTGGACAGTTGCAAGCCTGTCCTGTCTGCACAAGATTCATCGGCATCGCTTCAGATAATAACTCCGGGCTCATTCCTGTCACTTCATCCATCGTGGCGGAGCGGAGAGCTGATGACTTTGGATGGGGCCTCTGTGCTATTATTTGAAGAGCTGCCTTTTTTTTCTTCTTCCTTTTTTTCCCTTTCTTTTCTTCTCTTGCTTTCTTTTCTTTTCTTTTATTATTACTATTATTATTTTGCCTTTTTTTTAAAAAAAAAAAGAAGGAATTATATTATGAGTACCTCTGGTGGATTAGGGATGACATTAGTATTATCTGCTCTAGCATCACATTATCCTTTTGAAAGGACAAATGAAGTAGGCCACCCACATCTTAGTTTGCCCTAGTCACGAGTTGTCATCTTAATGTAGTATGTTTGTGCATTCTTTCCATCTCTCTCTCTCTCTCTCTCAATCCACCCCCCATTGAAGATCAAAATGGAAAGCTTCACACTGCAAATTATCTCTGTTCAGTAGTTTTACTGTACTTGAAAGTTTCTGTTTCCTTCTTTGTTTTGCTTTTTTTAAAGAGGGACCTCCTCTTCCCACCGTTACTACCTTTGTCTCTATCATTTCACTGACAGTAAACAACATTGTTATTCTAGCAAGCTTTTCACTGCTAAGCATCTGCTGCTTTCTGTAAAGGTTGTGTCTTCTCTGAGGTCTCTGCATTTATCATATTTTTAATTTAATTTATTAAATTAAATTAAATTTGCCATCCTGAATAATCTCTAGATAACGAAAAGTTGTAATCCAAATCTCGGTATACATAAATCATTTTAAAAAATGACGGGGAATGGCACCATCTTATCCTTTTCCTCCTGCAGCAAAGTGTCATGGGTCTGCTCTGTTTGGATTTTTATGCTATGAATCCCTAGCCAGCAAACTGGCAGTACAGTCTTACTCGTGTTTTCTCAGATGTAAATCCCACTGTGTTCATTGCCACTTACTTCCTGGTAAGTGTAGGATTGCAACCTATATGAACCTATGGGCACATGCTGGTAACATCAAGGCTGGACTTCTACCATGCATTGTACATTTAGCTGTCTCTGTACCAAGTTTGCAAACTTCAATTAGTTCAAAACATGGCAGCCAAATTGCTTATCAGTGCATCAGGAGTGATCATACTACACCAATATTAAAATCATTCCATTGGGTGCCAATTTGTTTCTGGGCAAAGTACAAAGTGTTGGCTGTTACCTTTAAAGCCCTATGTGGTTTGGGTCCAGCTTACCTATGGAATTGCCATCTCCTGTACAATCCACCCTATACACTCAGGTCCTCTGGGGGACATTTACTTCTATCAGCCAGGACTAGACTGGCAAATCTTTCCCAGAGGACTTTTTTTCCTAGTCACCTCCAAATTTGGAACGACCTGCCGAAAGAGAGTCTACACCTGGATATGCTGTCTGAGTTTAAAACAGCATTAAAGGCCTATCCAGATGATTTTTGAATTCTGAGTTTTCAAATTATGAATTTATTGTTTTATTATATATGCTCTTTTAACTGACATTGTGCTCTTTTGACTGATTATGTATTTTAATTAGTGTTTTAATTAGTGTTCTCTGTTTTTAGCTGGTCTCTGTCTGCTCTTGTATTTTAATCTGTTTTCCCTGCTTCAGTCCATAGAAAGAAATGGATGAGGAATAATACTAAGAATAAGAATATAGTTTTTGTTGTTATTTAATCACTCTTTTAGAGGTTCTCTTTGGCCAAGCAAGTCTGTTATGCATTATGCAATCTCTGACAATTTTAACTTTACATAATAGGTTTGTCCATTGTTAACCTCCGTGTATTTTTAAAAAATAAACAAACTGCTTTTCCTCCATCCATTCCTTCATTGCATGAAGCCTGACACACACTGTGTGGTGCCTTTATGTTGGAATTTACCTGTAATCATGCCACAAAATTCCAGAAAACCATTTGTTTTATTTATGACAAAATGCACAGTCTCATTCTGTTTTTTTCCCCCTTTTCTATTGAACAGGTTGGTTGTTGGAGCCAGCTGTATCTTTTGTAAAAGCTGTAATGATTTATTGTCACGCTTGACATATTTATCTTTTCTGCGAAGGCTCAGTATGCCCAAATGCCACTACTTAGCAGCTCTTGTTGTAATCCACGATTAAAATACATTTAGACACCAACTACATGATTGGCGGACTCTCACGCTCAGGTTTCTCACTAAGTTTTCTTCTTGTCGCTGGGTTTTTCTTCAGTGTGGGGCACAAGGGGAAACTGCAATTCCCTCCTGTTTCCCTATGTTAAATAGTGATACTGTCTCTGCAGTCCAAAGTTGAACAGCCTAGCAAGAGCTGCACCATGTAGTTTTGCCGATTGTGTTCTATAGTTCTCAGAACAATGACCTGAACCGGAAATCCACCCAGAAAGCAAGTTTTACAGTGGATGACCTAGGCATATTTACTTGTATGTAAGCTCCACTGAATTTAATCAGACTTTACTCCCTGGCAAAATGTACGTAAAACTAAAGCCTCAGTATGCTGATTTGATTCAAGAGCTGAAGTACTGACCCTTTGCAACATGCCTCCTCTTTGAATGCTGTGTACAAAATTTAATTCTGTGCCAGGAAATGTAAAATAATCCATGGTCAGCTCACCTTTTCCTCTCCCTCCAAGAACTCTATGAAGTAGGTTAGGCTGGAAGATAAGTTACCAGGGAGCTTCATGACTCAGTGAAGTTAGCCAGGTCTCCTTTTGCAAAGTCTGATATTCTCCCTGTTATTCTACATGGGCACAATATTTTAATACTGTATTGAAAAGTACTACTAGAGAGCAAGAGATTCTCATTGTGTCTAGATAAAAACTGAAGATATCTGCAGAGCACAAGGGAAACAATTAGGAAAATGAGCGTGTTGTGTCTTGCTGTTGCAATTATTCGCTAATTTGTTTTCTGTAAACTCAAGCTGAGCCATTTTTTCCCTTGAACTGGACACTTACCAGATGTGTCGCTTGAGTGTGCTGGTTTTCTCACAGGCCTTGGACTGGACACCACGGTCATGATGAGGAGCATCCCGCTTCGAGGGTTTGATCAGGTAGTCTGTTGATGGGTTTGGCCTTTTTGCTCAACTTTGGCAGGTTGTTTGGTGCTCAGTTTGCTGTTCTCTGCTTGTACCTTCGAGGACCTGGGTTATTAGATACTCAGAACAGTCTTACACTTCTGGTTCAATAAGCCCCAACAGATGGTGGCCTGAGTCCTATTGTTAATCTCATAATTGTGGATATAGCTTCTAGGCAGAAAAGGCTTGGCTCTTGTCCCAAATTACTTTTCTCTGGACATTGTGGTTTGTTGCCACATTAGTTTCATGAGAATCCTTTGGTAGCTACCTGTCCCATATAATAAATCAGTTAACAATATATTCATGTATGTATGAAAAAAAAATAACAGGCATCAGCAGAGTTAGCCTGATGTAGCAGCAGCAGTAACAAAACCTAGTAACACCTTAAAGATTTTTCTTTGGCATAAATGTCTGTAAAGCACACTTCAATTTAAGGTGTCACTGGACTCCTGATGGTTGCAAATGTTCTTATTTACAGTAGTTCTATCCTGCTTTTTGGAGCTCATCAGAGTTTCCAAAGGGGCTTGCACAATAAAACCAACCAACCACCTGCTATAGAATCCTGGGGTTTGTCATTTACTGAAGCCAAAGAGCTCTCTGGCTGAGAATTCTAAATGTCCCTCCCTACATTGCAAACCTCAGGATTCCGTAGGATGTTGAAAGTGGAATAATAGCACTATAACAGTGTAGTGCGGAAATGGCTCAGATTCTGTTTTGGATAGAAGGCCTGCTGAAATAGAAGGAGAAAGAGAGTGCTGAGGAGGCACAGAGGTATGGGTAGATGCAAGCTGACAGGCAGATCAAATTTCAGATTGGAACAAATGCGGATGTGGGCGTGACTCGCCCTCTTCTCCCAACTGTGATTGATATCATGAAAATAAAATGCACTACACAAACCCCAACAAACACCACTTAAGTTCTTCTGTGTGGGCGGTTTTTGTGATCACTAGTTTATACAGCCAGTAAATTCATCCTTTTATGCCTGACATTTTGACTTTTTTTTTTTTTTTTTACTGTCAACTGCCATGAGGGCATCTTTTGAACAGCCTTGATTGCTTGACAGTGGCGTGGCATTTCTTTCAAATGGTTGGAGGTGTCTTTGGGAATGGCGGTATTTCTTTTTTGTCAAGGAGCTTGTCGGGATGCCTGCAGGAGTCACTGGGATTGACAAGGGATATGACAGGTGCCTGAGGGAGAGAGAGAGAAAACGGCCTTTGTGTAATTGGGACTGGAGGCAACAGGCAGCCCCGTTCTTTTTGCTGGTGCTCAGTTTCTCAATACGGCATAGCTGGAGCACCAGAAACCAGTTTTCTGCCCAGTCCTTAATTTTCTTTGCAGAATTCCTGGTATAGGGGACAAGTGTGCATGATTATTATTGTTCCTGCTGACACTATCTAGTTCATATTAAGATTGTGGTAGTTGTTTAAACTGGGAAGATATGGCCCTTGCATTAGAGCCCCTACAACACGAAAATGCCCCTAACCCCACAGAAGAACCCTAGAATCCTTCAGCATCCCCAAATACCCCTATCTTAATTGGAAGCCTTCTTAAAATGATGTCATTTCTAATTGCCATTTTGGGAAAGACAGAGATAGAGGTATTTGAGAGCACTGTTAGGTGGGGGGTATGGCCCTCAGGGAAGATCAGAAGAGAGGAATTGGCCATGGCCCCCCAAGCAGTTCTCTAACCCTGACCTAGATGGATGAGTAAGTTAGCAGGAGCTAGTGGCCTTATACGTTTGTAGTGTTCCCAGGAGTGACCTGTTGATTTTGTCACAACTAATGGAAACTCAGTTGTTTGGAAGAGAATAGGTACATGCAAGTGGAGGAAGTTATGTGCAGGCCCAAAATATGACCAAGCCAACATCTTTGATAATTTGAAATAATTGAAATCACCTCTTTTCTTCATGTTTCGGGGTGAGTGCTGTAGCTTTGGAAGTCAAAATAGCACCACCTGCAAACAAGAAGGAGGTATCAGCTGGCTTGGGGTGTGTTTTTCAGAAGTGCAAAATATTTTAGGGGAAAGACCAGAAGGCAAACCACAGAAGAACCAAATGATCATCCCCAGCAGCCATAGAATGCTATCTGAACTTCAGGAAGCATAAAACTAGCTGGGAGGAGTAAATGGAACACAATGGTCAGAATTCTGAACAAAAGCATCCCATCCTGCAACATATTGGCAAGGTTTATTTTCTGAACTGAATTGTGTATGTGTTTGTTTTAATCCACTAGCATTTCTTTCAGACTGGGACTTAAGCCTTTGACGGTTTTTTTTAAAACAAAGTATTGGTTTGAGTTGCCTTCACATTTAAATATGGCCTTTCATGAAGCATTTGAGTTGTTATTTGAGACTGCATTCCAAATGTCCTTTGAGAGTTAGTATTGTCTAGTGGTTAGCATGTCAGACTGGGAATGCCCGGTCTTCACTCTGGCAGGAAGCTCACGGAGGGACTTTGAGCCAAGCTGTTTCTCAAAATCATGGACCACATAAGCTTGTTGTGAATTAAAGTAAAGACAGGAAGCTGAGGAGGAACTCTTTCTCAGGACTTTGGATCACTGGCATGATCAAAATGTCATATATACATCACAAACAAATACACATGAGGTGCACAGAATTACTTGAACAGCGCTTTGGAATTTTGATTAGACTGAACATTTGGATTTCTAAGTGATTTGTCACTTCATTTTTACCACTTGTGGTTTTTTTGTAGCAAATGGCCACCTTGGTAACAGACTACATGGAAGACTATGGTACGAGATTTCTAAAGAAATGCAGCCCAGTTAAAGTGAAGAAAACTGAAAACGGCAGATTGCGGGTGAAATGGAAATACCTGGATTCCAGCAAAGAAAAATCTGATGAATTTGACACAGTGATGTGGGCAGTAGGTAAAAAAAAAAGTCTATAGCATGCCTTTAATACATGAGCAGGGGATCTCTTTTAAACCAAGGGCTGAGTTTAATTTCAGAAAAATTCTCAGTGGGGGGCATTTGAGGGCTAGGCAAAGGCAAAAGGATGGGGCCAAATACCCCAGCACAATTTAGCTTAAAGATTTTACTACCAGTAAAATGTGACATAGCAACCTTTTAGAATGGGGTAAAAAGCTGGGAGACAAGCAATTTTAAGATTTAAAATTTTAGCAAATTTAAATGCTCCTTCATGTAGCCCTATTCCCAAAACTCTGCCAGAGGTGGTGTGAGGGAAGAAATTCCAGGAAAGAGAGATAACAAAGCCAGACTGAAAGGTATCTTCCCATCTGTTTGTCAGTGGCATCGTTTGACAGTTCTGATGAATATCTGAAGTTGAGAAATTGTTCATTATATACATGTGCTGTTTTCAAAATCTGTCCGTTTCCCGAACACCTTATCTGATTTGCCTCAAACATCTGGAATAACTCCAAGCCCTGCCCTTGATTCAGAAGCCATACGTTGAAAGACTCCAGGTGTAGTTGGCTTAATGTTTGTCCCATGTTTAGAATGGCAGGTATGGAAGGGAAGGTGACAGCTGATTGTAGTTGCTGCAAAGCTGAGAATACTCAGCGAGAAAAAATCCAAAGGGAGGGAGAAAGAATGCTGTATTACTTGGCATTACGTCTACAGAAAAACCATCTCCAGGGCAAAAGTGTGGGCTGTGTGAAGATCATATAGGATTACATGGGAACATAGGAAGCTGCCATGTACTGAGTCAGTCAATTTTTCCATCTAGCCTGGTTTTTTGTTTTCTCTGAATGGCAGTGGCCTTAAGCAGAGGTGAGCAATGAATATGCCATAGCCCATCCACTGCCTCCAATCTGTTTTTGTGGCCCCGGGTCATCTGGGACCCACACCAAGGGAAAAAAAAATCATCTCCCCCTAAAGGGAGAACTGCTGTTCTTGAAAGTCCCTGGTGAATGAAGATTCTCCTCTAAAACAAGACCCAGAGCCTTGCTCAAGTGTGAGTGTGAGTGTCCCCATTGTTGTGGTTTCCAAAAGCAGAATGACTGTGTGTTCTTTAGCTGATGTTCCTAAAGTGGTTTCCAAACATAGATGGCCCCATCAGACTAAGGGGCATGCAGGAGATGGTGTGTTAACCCACTCTATATATATCACTCAGATCACTGTCTGATACATTGTGAATCAGTGGAGGCAAATGAGAGAGACCAAGCCCCCTAGGAGGACTGCAAGCAGCTCTATTGCTGACACACTCCAAAGGGGTGGCCATGTTAGGCTCGTAACACCAGATGCATCCAAACATCTTGTAGGATTCTAAAGAGGAGCAAGTCCAATGTGTCAGAAACTGCTAGTGAGTAGGGCCCATGTGGAAAAAAAATGTGTGATGTCATCCTGATCTAACTCAGCCTCCCCCAACCTCACACCCTCTGAAGCTTTGGGGCTATCACTCTCCCATGATGATGGGGATCGTCATTCAAAACCTGATCATCTTTAAGGTCCCACAAGACGCTCCCTTTGATTTTTACCCATTTGTAAGGAGTTGACATTCCAATAGTTTGAGACAAAACTAGTTCTCCTCTTCTTGTCCCCTCCCATTCTAGAAACCCAGAACTGAAGTATTTTCCTTGTCGTGGTGCCTTCTTTTGCACCCTGCCCCGTAGGATTAAGACTGTTAACCATTAAAGCTGGTTAATTGGTGTACAGTCACTGTATGATTCATGGAGGGGGGTTTTTTTCTCTTTAAATTCTGTATGAACATACCCACGCCAGGTGTCTGTGATAATAGACTGGGAACCTTAGTTGTGCTGAGAATTTCCTGCCTGCCTAAGTGCCAATCACAGATGGTGACTGAAAAGGGACAGCTTGTGGAGTTTCGTAGGCTTCTCCCAAGTTAACTACTTGTCTCCCTGAATCCACCTCAATAATCGATGGTTGTCAGTATTTTCCATGCGCATTATTTCAGGGCAGCATCTGATTTGGGAGACTTGAAATGGCATACAGACCATTATGAACAATAATAGTGAGATTAGGTTTCACCTTTCTGCATATGAAGGGGCACCGTTGTTTTAAAATTGGCTTTTGTCTGACTGACTGACTTTGAAAAGCACACAGGAAGCGCATGAAATAATCTCCCTGAGAAATATCATGCGCCTTTTGGGAATCCTTTCAGATTTTCTTTCAACTGCTCAGATGTTTTACCCAAGCAGAATTCTCCCTGTCTCTCTCTTTTCCTTGCCACTTAAATATTATATTTTGGATGAAACGTAGAGTCACACTTCAGGGACTTCTAAGGGACACAGGGCAGGCTACATAGCCACGCTGTTCTCCACTACCAAAAGCAGTTACCTCACTCTGCCTGATCGTAGGACCAGTCCTGATCAGACCGCTGTCCTATCAGCCCAGTAGTGTCCAGTAGTCAGCCAGGACTAGGCTGGCAACTGTTAACCAGAGGACTTTTTCTTCAGCTGCACCACGTTGTGGAATGACCTGCTGGAAGAGATTGGGCAACAGAATACACTACCTGAGTTTAAAACAGCATCAGAGACCAATCTTTTTTGGCAGGCCTATCTAGATAGTGTTTAAGTTATGAGTTTTTAATTATAAGTTGATTTTTTGTAATACATATGCATTTTTTAATGGGCGTTAATGCTATTTTAATTTATTTTAGCACGCTTAACATTGTGTTAAGTGTTTAAGTCTTGCTGTATTTTTATCTGTTGTTCCCCACCTTGATCTAAAGGGAGAGGTGGGTAAGCAATACGTCGTCGTCGTCATCGTCATTCCTTCAAACAGCATTCCAACATCTCAAGCAGAATTGTCGTCCTACCACTGCTAGCTGAGATCCTTTGGGCTGGAGGACCAAACTGTGTGTATTGCAGTCCAACACATCTGTTGGGCACTAAACGGGGGAAGGCTGCCTCTGAGCATTCAGCACTTGGCTTTGTGCTGCTTCTCTTGGACTGCTTGGTGGTCTCTTTCTGAGCACAAATGGCTTGATAGCTGAGATCCATTGGTATTTGATACTAAGAAAGGGTTAAACAAGCTGGAAATAGTTTCCTTTCCCAACATCTCAGCCATATCCATTTGGATTACCCAAGAAAATAGTTTTGGGTTTGAAGGGGAGGGGGTTTCCCCCTGCAGAGCTTTGTTTTGATAAATCCCATATGTTGAAGTAGTGACTCTTCAAGCTGCATTGGGTATAACTCCATCAGCATCCTCTACAGAGGAGAAGGATGCTTGAAAAATTTACTCCAAGGTTTTGAGGTGGCCATCAAGTTCTTAACCTCTTGAACCAGGCAGAAACAACAAATGCGTCTTTGTGTCACTTAGGTTCTTGGAAGACTCTTATCTCTGTCGTGTGTATATTGTTGTCTGATCATATAGGGCTCTAGTGCAGCTTGTTTACGCTGGAATGTTCTTAGAATTTCAAAGATTTCAATGCCTGGCTAGAGTGTGAGAAACTTCCTTTTGCTGGGAGGACTGCAACCCCAGAATCCCAGTAGCCATATTGGCTGGGGATTCTGGGAACTCTAGACAATATAACAACTTTTCCAAGTTCTTACATATGTATGAAACACTGTCATAGATGTGGTAGGGAAATAATAGTCATTGCAAGCAAAGGAAACTCTTCGGGTCTCAGGTCACCCTAGAATCATAGAAGAGCTTTTAGGCCATCTAATTTAACTCACTATTCAGTGCAGGAGCTATGGAGATAAAGCGCCACTTACATAAGGCTCTTCAGCATTTGTTTGAAAGCCTCCAACAGGGGAATGCTCTCTGCCTGCAATGCAGGTAATTGTACCCTTGCAATTACCTGAGTAATTGGTTCCATTGTTGATTGCTCTTACCATAAAGATGTTTATTTGAAATTCATTTTGCTGTAACTTAAGCCTGGCACATCCAGTCCTACCCTCTAATGTAGCAGAGAATGCAGCCTTGCCCTTTTCTTGATGATTGCCTTCCAATTATTGGAGGAATCCTTCTTAAACTCTGAGGAGATTTATGCAGCAGACCATGTTTTCCATTCATTTGGAAGTCAGACTGATCTGCGCGAAGAGCAGGGCACATCTGTTGCTTTTGATTGCAACATCCCCAATTACGGAATGCAATTCTATGTGCCGTTTGGTCATCTCTCTCTTTTAATACCATTTCTCAGCCAAGCAAAAATAATTCTATTCTGCCCTACCTTTGCGAGTTGGCAAAGGGACTGTTTGGTTACTTTTGCTCTTACAGTTCTGAGTTTCTGATGTGGAGTTTGAAGCCGTGTGTGTGTGTGTGTGTATTAACACCTATACACATACCCACATGAGAGATATGTACAAGCTGCTTCTGGAGAGTGCATAGCCTGGGTATCACATTGGTTGTGGTAGTTTAGAATACCTAACGTCACTACTAGTGCCTTATGCATATATTGGTGTTAAGTACTAAAAATGATCTCTTGGGGAGTTGCTGACAGCCTGCAGAAAGTCTCAGATTTGGTGCTTGACATTGCTCATTAAAAAAATAATAATAATCAAATAGCAGGTGATGGAATGGCATCTCCCTTTTCTGACTGAGAATCTGGACAGAAAGTATGAGTTGAAGTAGGCAGTACTGGAATAGGAAGGCAGCATAGGCAAGTTAATTTGTTAGCTAGTTAGACAGACCTTTGGGCCAAATGGGAAGGTAGCTTGCCGAGTGCCCTTAACCACATTGATATCCTACTCTTATCCCACCTTACGGGTCTAAAGCATCTAGAAGAAGACACTATGGACTTCAAGAACATGGTAGACCTCCAAACCTATGAGAAAATTTCCAAAAGCTAAAGCCTGACTCCATTTGATCTTAATGCAGAGTGTACTGAATGTATCTTACTTTTGAAATCAGAACTGGTGTGGCCAGTGGCCAATTAAAAAAAAAAAGCAAGGTAAATTTAATGTTTAGTTGCTGTGTTCAGAATTCCGCTTGAGGCACACATGGGAGAAGGGATGAAGTTTCATGTTGGATCAGCTAAGTGTGTTTTGCTTGGTTTCTTTCATTCTTAATACCAAGCTATGCAGATGTTGAGAGAGATATTGGAAGCTAAAGGTTTAATGTCATCCTGCAGGTTTTGATAATCTCAGCTGTTGTTTTTGTCACAGCGTTTAAAAAAAGTCATCTACTGGCAGGTTGTGGGGAAGAGGGGAGACCTGTGTGGCTTTTTTTTCTCTCTCTTTGAAAAATAATAATAAAAGCATCTGTCACATTGCGTGCTAACTTTTTCTCTTGGCTCTGCCTGGACCGGAAAAAGGGGAAACTAGAAAACCCCGTTAGCTGCCCATTTGCCAACCTTCCAGACTTCATTCTCCGCTCACAAAGAAATACAACGGTAGGAAGTTGTTTCACATCCGAGCCAAGATAAGGTCTGGGAGGTTTATTATTTTTGGTGCCTGATAGCATCAGGGCCAGGGAACAGAGGGCAGAGAAAGGAACAGGAGATCTGCCTCCCACGGGGATGGCAGCAAGGAAGACAGACAGATAGCTGAGCGCCGACAGCTTCACTCAGTGCTCCCAAAGGAAGTGTCGGTTTCACCAGCTGAAATTAATCCACCAAAGCCCCCACAGAGGCATTCAGATGTGACATTGTTTTGGTGGGGGCATGGAGGGGGAGGACCTGGCTCTTAGGGCAGATGGATAATACAGTGAATCATATGTTTATTTATAATTAGAACCCCCATTGAGGAGCCAGGTTTTTCTTTTGTTTAATAATTTCCTACATGGACATCAAAGGCCTTAAGTGGCCTTTTTTTTAAATTCTGGTTTTTAGAATGCAAACACATTTCCCATTTTTGCTCTAGCTCTAAGGTTCCCATCAAACATGAAAGGGCTCTCTCCTTCTCCTCCTCGCTTCCCACTCCTGCCAAGGGAATGCTGGTCTTATTCCTTTTCCTGTATAGTCTCCAAAAATGGATCCAAACTTCTAAAAGTCAGAAAAGACACCTTCCTCCTTTATATTTGTGCTTCTGATTTCCTTCCCTTGGCATAACACACTGGTTTTCCCTTGGAATTGCCAACAGAATAGCTTGTTCCTGTTCCTCGCCCTGCAAGATTAATTTGTGATTGAGGATATGAAAATGCTTCAGGGTTCCACTCACGGACCTGTTGATCGAAGGTAGCCAGTACAGTATAGCGGTTAGACTGGGACTGGGGAGATCCAGGTTCCCCACTGAGTGGTGAAACTGGCTTGGCGACCTAGGATCAGTCACTATTTAGCAGCCTAATCTACCTCATGGGTTGTTGTGACAATGAATTGCATCCAAAACGAGCTGCCTCGCTATACCTAATGATAGGGCCAGCACTCTCCTCCAGGCAACGTATTTGATAAATAACTTTTGTACCCCCTTATCCTGTTTTTTTCCTGAAAGAGGGTCTCTAGAAAAGGAGGTCAGTATGCCATGTGACTTGCTCACCAAAGGTATGATCTCCTCTTTCGACAAACTGAACCAGTATAGCTCTGAGGTAGTAAAATGAACCTCAGTCTGTACTTAGCTCCTCTCCAGACTGCACATCACTGGCCATTCTACCTGGTCACTGTGGAACTTCATGATGTACCAGCATAAGAATGTTTCTACTTGGATCTACTTATTTCTGTCTTCCTGCCCTGTTCCTTTTCCCCCGCTCCTGTAACAGATCATTTACATTGTAAGCTGTTTAAAACTATACGCCATGCTGAATGCTTGGGCTGAAAGCCATAGAATAAAGGTAGTATATTAACTTTTTTAAAAAATGGTATCCATCATCTGCACTCTTAATACAGTCCATTTTGTCTCCCTCAGAGTTGTAGCATTCGCCTGTATCAGGTCTGTCTTGTGAATGGGTTTGATCAAGATCCCTGTCACAACTTCGCTGCTTTAACTGACTTTTCCAGAATTATTTAGGTCACCTTATTGTATAACAATCTGAACAGCTGTTGAAGACTTTGAGAGACCATATGCACATGTGTCATATCCCATATTCCTTTTCTCAGCCAACAACATCACACCTAGATTTTTAGGAGTGTGTTGATGATGGGATTTTTTTCCTTCTTTCAGAAACTGCGAAAATCATACTGCTGTCTCTCTAACCAACCCACTCCCTTTCTTCTAGGCCGAGCCCCTGACACCAAACCTCTTAATTTGGAAGTTGCTGGAGTGAAAATAAACTCAGCGACGGGAAAAATCATTGTTGATGCAAGAGAAGCCACTTCGGTCCCCCACATTTATGCAATTGGAGACATAACAGAGGTAGACGTCTGCATAAACTACTTGACAATAACAGGAAACTTTACTTTGTTCCTGGTTAATAACTAGCGCACATTTGTTGTCATGCTGTAGGGTGTATCAGTATTCTAGGCCTCTCGCTCTTTTCTTTTTTGGAGAACCATATTGCTTCCAATCACCTAGAGCAGTAATTTCCTTTGTGCACAACACCTCGGCATTAGAGATTATTACTGATGCTTATCAAGCAACACATTATGTGGCAGAATCTGGCAGTAATGCCTTGTTATCTGTCCAGTATCAGTTCTGTCTGTGAAATAAATAGGTTTTGCAGCCTGCAGTAGCCAAATTTAAAGAAGCACGGCTTCTTAGAGTGAGTGTATGGGGCTGTTTTGAATACAGAATCATGCTGGTGATAGGTTGGTGCAAGAGAACTTTCCTTTTACACTGCTTTTTCACAGGTAGTTTCTTCAGATCCTAGAATGCAACTTGACCATTGTCATCTCTAGTTAAAAAAGGATTGTGCAGCAATCAGTGGGAAAGGCCTTTCCTTGCCTGAGGGTCGCTGCCAGTGAGACTAGATAATAGAAGGCTAGATGGACAAACTGTCTGACCTGACCCAGTAGATGGCAGCTTCCTACAAGGTGTCCAGTGGAGGTTTTCCCCATTTTTTAGCACGTTTATGATAAAGAATAGGTGTTGTTCTTTAATAAAGGTGAGGAATGCATCTCCCTGCAAAAACATTTTTTTACAGTATCAAAACAATATTCTTCAAAACTAATTTACATGCAAAAACTTGCACACAATGAGAGCTGGTATAATATTGTAACTAAGAGACAAAATGATGAATCAGGAAGTCACAAAAGTCTCTTTCTCTCCCGACCTCTTTCTCTGTCTCAGCCTCAGTTCCTCCAGCTCCAAAATTGGGGATAAGAATCCCGATTTGTGTTGCGGAGTTGTTCAAAACTGTTCCACTTTTGAACACTCAAAAATGCTATGGCAATGTTAAGGCATTGTGTGGTTGTTAACAGAAGAATTCAAACAAATCAAAGGAAGCAGAATAAGAGACTAAGCAGCAATTCAGGAAACAGCAGCTGCATCAGAGACTAGAGAAAAGAGCCAGTCAGTGGGTCTGAGTACACTTCGTCTTAAGAGAGGCCATTCTGCATTATTGGGGCAGCTACAAAGGAGGCTCTGCTTGTTGTAAATACCCATTGTAGATAATCAGAAGATGGTATCAGTTTCTGGGGAACATGAGCGCCGCCACATCCTCCTTACATTTCTCAGCAAATGCTATACAGAGGTGTATTGCTTCTGATACTGGAGGGAATGCCAAGGCGTCCTGAAAAACAGCCGTTGATGGTGCTGTTCCCTCTGAATTTGTCCCTTTCCTTTTTAAAGTCACCCAAGTTGACAGCCATCACTACATCTTATCAGACTGAATGCCACAGGTCAACCATGTGTTGTGTGAAGAAATACTTCCTTCTATCTGTCCTCAATCTCTCACCATTCAGCTTCAGTGGATGGCCAAGTTCTAGTATGAAGTGGGAGGGGGACATCTCCCCGTCCACTTTCTGTGCCACACAAGTAGTTTGTACTGCCCTCTC
Source organism: Ctenosaura bakeri (assembly GCA_948474755.1). Lineage (NCBI taxonomy): Eukaryota > Metazoa > Chordata > Lepidosauria > Squamata > Iguanidae > Ctenosaura > Ctenosaura bakeri. The sequence goes on from CAOLHI010002146.1 coordinate 180,119, forward strand.
ATTCCTTGAGATGTAATTTAAAAATAAATAAGTGAACATGTATTATGTCTCTGAATTTTCCTGAAGCTGCTGAATTCAGCATGAGGTGCTTCCCCATTCCATCTACCCATCTGTTCAAAACCATCTCATCTTCACTAAGACCCTCTAAAAAAAAGACAGCATACCCAGTCCGTTGCCTTCGTAGTCCCAACTTAGAACGTTGAACAGATGTGGAATTGGAAAATACTGGGCACCCAAAGTCTGAAACTATTAAGATTAACAATAGTACCACAGGGTAGTCTCACGCATTAATTGCCACATAGCTTTTATGTCAGCTGTTTACCCAGGGAAGTCTTAAAACCATTGTTTTACAAAAAACCAAACTTATATCTGCAGGGATGTTTTAACAATTAGCTAGTGTGTGTGTGTGCGCACGCGCATGCAATACAGTGTTTGCCAGAGGCTTTTGCAATTTTATCTCTTTCTCCGATCTCCTGTTCAGTTCTGGAATGCCAAAATAACATCTGTATTTCCTGCCACAGAAATGACTGGCAACCGCAATTCAGGCAAACATGTGTAGGGGGTGGGGAAGGGCTGCTCTCAGCTGGCAGATAGCACTCAGAGAAAATCTTGACAATCAGAACGTTGGTTTGGAAAAGAGATAACAGTCATTTGCCTATACCCTGGGATGAATCCTAAATGGTAATATTGGATTTTTATTTCTATGTTGTCCATTCCTCTTCTCTTTAGGGTAGTCAGATGCAAAGAAAGCCAGTGTTTTTCTGATGGAAAGTTTTAAGGGAGCCCAAAGTTCTACTCCCCGGTGCCCTTCTAAAAGGTTACTGGGGTAGCAGTCCAACAAGGGAGATAGTGGCAGAGGTGTACACTCTGAAAAGAATTGGGTTGCTGTCTAATTTACTCAGAAAGACTCTAGGCCTGTGTAGGGACTCAGTAGTATTCTAGGAAAATTGGTACAGTGGCAGCTTCATCCACTTCACTTGGTGCTTCTCTGTGGCATGGTGGGCTATTTCTTTTTAAAGGATTTTGTTGTTGTTCTGAGCCATTTGTGGGTCATCTTTTCTCAGGGTCGTCCTGAACTGACACCCACAGCAATAGCTGCAGGGAAGTTGCTGGCTCGGCGGCTGTTTGGCCAGTCAGCGGAACTAATGGACTATGACAATGTGAGTACTTTAAAAACCTCTGTGTGTTCTTGTTGGCTATGAAATGAAATGACTCCTTGCAAAAACTGGAAACCACAATCACAATGCCACTTATGCAGGAAAATTTTAGGTAGTTCTTACAGTAAGAACCAGTGTAGTGATTAGGTTGTTGGTCTGAAGCTTGAGAGATGCTAGTCACCAGTGAAGTATGAGGCTCACTGGGTGACCTTGATTGAGTCATGATCTCTCGGTCTGACCTACCTAATAGGGTTGTTGTAAGATAAAGTAGAGAAGAGGGGAGCCCTTTGAGCTGCCTAAGGAAGGACAGACTATAAATATAACAAATTAATACGAAGTGCTTATTTATCTATAGATGAATGCATCATTGTACTAATTGTATGGCATCCTAACATAATTTAGATGCATTTTCCCTCTAAGAATGCTGTGGCTTAGGTGTTTATTTTTACTTTCATGGCTTCTGTTTGAGAAAGAATCCAACTGCTCCTTGTTCAGAACCTGGGAACCTTTTATGTAATCTTTGCTCTCACACAAGCTTGCTTGGGAAGATCTGAGCAAGCTGGTACCTAAATGACCCTCTGCTTCCAAAAGAAAGAGAGTGCATCAATACTGACCCATTCTGTTCACGGAAAAACTAAGTATCAGACAAGAGGCCATAGATCCACAGTTCTAATCTCTGTTTTCCAAACAATATCCTATCCTATTATTTATATAGTATGGGTAAAACACTAAGCAACTGAAGCTTCTTGATCTCTTTAACTCAAGAGTGAAAATCCTAAATTGTTTTATATAGGTGCCAACAACTGTTTTTACTCCCTTGGAATATGGCTGTGTTGGTCTTTGGAAGAAGAGGCGATAGGGCGATTTGGATCAGACAATATAGAGGTAAGCTACAGTCCTGGTTAGCACGGCCACTGATCAGCTGGACACAGGCAGGAAAAGATCACACATAGACACACACATGTACTTGCTGTTGTTTAAATCCTTTTGGATCCACACCGAATCAGCCAGAGATCTGCCAAAAAGAACTCTGTCTGTCTTCTGTCCCAGTAGGGACATCACAGAGGAAAGGCATCTTTCTCTCACTGCCAGAATCAAGACATGTACCCAGAGCTGCTCTTCTATCAAAGGCATAGGTGCAGGCCCTTCTCTTGAGAAACATCTGTTGACAATTTGTGGTTTTAGCTCGCTCATTTCTGCAAAATTGAATATGACCTGTCAGTCCCAGAGATGCCCTGCCCCCCGACCTTTTTGCAATTTGTATTTATTTAATGAAGTCTTGATTTATATTAACAAAACCCAAAACTCTAACTGTGGTGCATTCAAAAGTCAGGCACTTCATCTGGCAGTGATTTTCTGATGTTTCCTTTCAATCAGGTGTACCACGCATTTTATAAGCCGTTGGAATTTACAGTGGCTGAGAGAGAAGCAACTCAGTGTTACATAAAAGTGAGTTGATTGCTGTTGTTGTTTGGCTTACATTTGTGGGGTTGCTCCCTGTCGGGGTGCAGAACCTTTTTCTGTCGAGTGGTGCCTGTCCTCGGGAGTAATCTGTCAAGGACTGCATGCCAGTGCTGGATGGGGTCAGACAGAGCTTGAGAAGAATGAATTGGTTGCATCTCAAAGCCATCTCTAATTGAGAAGTGGTGGGATGCTGTTCAAGGACCCAGGGCATCATCCTGCCATTAGTCAGGTATTGTTAGCTTCAGTGTGCCATTAGATTAAAGTAATTTTTTTTTCTAAACAACATTCCAGACTTTGGGTCAGAAGCATGATTCTCCTTTCAACCAAGATGAATGGGCCCCAAATGCTTTGTTTGCCTTTTAAAAGATGGGGCAGGGGGAGAGAAGAGGGTATTGAAAGCAGAAGAGAACATCTAGCCATTCCTGTGATAGCAGGAGGGATGATACAGTCCATGGTGGGTGTGAGGGGTGGAAATTTGGCCCTCAGACCCTCCAGAGTTTTCCATGCCTGGACTGGATGGATATATGACTCAACCTGGTCTAGGACAAATTCATGTATGAAATGATTTGGATCTGGCCCAGGGGCCTTTGTTTGCTGAATTCTGTTCTTCAGTTTGAAGCAACTGAGAAAAACCTTCTCTTACGATTTTCCTTTTCCAAAGACAAGGGAGTCTGGTTTTTAATACATGGATCTTCATGTCCTTTATGAGTCCATAGCTTCTTGGTCAAGAAATGTGCAACGTGTTGACAGGCCATCGACTGATTAACAGGTCACCTAGCAGCTTCTCTTTGGATGTTGTTTTTTATGGGTGATATTGCCAAAGTCCTTTCAGGTACAGTTATGTATTTGTTAAAATATAGGAAAGCACCAGTTCTTTACTTGGCACCAAGATATGCATGCCTACACTTGCACTGTGTGAACGTGGAACTGCAGCCCTGGGCACTGGGGCACTGTGTAAATAGGACATACGACCAAACATATTTTGCATAACCCTGACTTGATCAGGGCCATTTGCCCCTTCTCTCTTCATAGTCCTCTTTTCCACTTGGATTACTTTCAGGTGGTGTGCCTGCGCGAGATGGAGCAGCGAATCCTTGGCCTCCATTTCCTTGGTCCAAATGCCGGCGAAGTTATTCAAGGATTTGCCCTTGGAATCAAGTAAGTATAAAGAATGTTTTTCCTTTTTCTCCCCCTCATTTAACTAAAGCCTGTCCTCTTAAGTTACTTTGAGATTACGAAAGAGAATGGTTTGGGTTTTGGCATCGCTAAAAAAAAAAGTGTTTTTGGTTTCTTTTATGTCTGATTTGCTATATTTTCATTAAAAATATGACTATTCTTTCTTAATAAATAAGGGGATTAGTGATGGATATCCCAGATTTTTGTATTTATGTTTATGAAATATGTTTCTTGGGAAAGCCATGCAGATATCTTTCCCCCGCCCCCAAAATAAAAAAATAAAATTCACCGTGCAGGTGCCTTCCTCTTCAAAGTGTAATTAAGAGAAGAAGGCTCTCCCAGCTGTCTGTTCTGAGGATAATAAATGATCACTGAAACATTCAGAAACCTTTCTTTAAATGGGAGAATGATGGACTTAAAAGCTTGTTTTGATTATGTTTCATAGGGGAGGCCTCTCTTTTTCTACAGAAGGAATCATCAAAGCTTTGAAGACTAGTTCAGGTTTTCTCTTCAAATCTGGCCCTATTATTATCCCTCCGCCCCCTGTCACTGAACAGTAGGATCTGTTGAAAACCTCCCTCTTTAGTTGAGTGAATGAGGGAAGCAAGAGATCAATGCCCAATAGGAATGCTTGCTCCTCAAAACACTTCAGGAGCATTCAAGACCCCCCCCCAAAGCATTCTTTATGCAAAATGTAATTAATCTGTGGAACCCACAGCTGCAAGATTTTGCAACAGTCAGTGGTTTATTTCGGAGGGGCAAACATAAAGCTTAAGGGACCTGCTTCGTTTTATTGCTGGCATCCCAAGATCTAACAAGGGGATCTCAAATGGAAAAGAACAGCTTGGGGAGCCAAATATGTACTTCAGAGTAATGAAGAAGGTACTTTTGAGCACATGTTCAGCCCAAGAATTTGTATTACTTACCAGAATGGATTTCTTTGTTCTTTTGCTCTCCCCGAAGCCATGCCTGTTTCTGTCTGCCACCAAGCAATTCTTCATTTCAGTAGTCTGATTTGGATGGGGGGAGCCTTTTTAATTCAGTTGATCTTGTTAAATTAACAGGAGTCAGAAACCCTTACCTGCTCTGCTAAACCAGCTGCCAACATATTTATTTTTTTGTGTTGGTTACAGTTATGTTCTGCCTTTCACCATGTCAAGGTGACCCACGTGACCTTCCTTCTCCTCATTTCAAACCTGTGAGGTTAGTCAGGCTGAAAAGAACGCATGGCTATAGATCACCTAGTAGCTTCATAGCTCACTGGTTTCTCAAACCTGGCTCTCCCAAGCTTGAGTCTAGGAACTCAACAACTACACCATGCTGGTTCTCTGTTATCTGCCAACCATGCATGAGGTATTATTGTGATTTTACAAGGGCATAAACAGCTCACTAACAGGTTTTCTAAGATACCACCTTCTCCCTTATAGGCCAACCTAGTCTTTGTATTATGGGGGAAGTTTGCTTTTTGTACCATATGGTACTGATGTTCACATAGTCATGGTACAGAGGAGGTCTTTCTTTGTGGGAAACCCACCACATGGAATGTTCTCCGTGTTGATACCAGGTGAGCTAGGCTGGAGCAGGGATGAAAAGAAATTTCATTGGGCCCAACCATCTTGATGAAAGTAGCAATTTTGCACCTGCTGAGACTTGCTGACAGAAAATGTGCATCCCACCTCCAGGATTTGAAATATGTACTGGGCATTTCTAAGAAGTAAAATGTACATGCAATAAAGGCCATATTAGAAGATCTATTTATTTGATTAATTTATATCTTGCCTTTCTTCCAGAAAAAGGATTCAAGGTGCCTGGCAGCCATTTAAAACAAAGTATATTAAAAAAAAAAGCCTTTTAACATAAAAGTTAAAAGAGAATTAAACCAAAGTTCTGCTTGAAACACAGAAGTTAAAAACAGTTTCAAAACATGTTTAAAACATAGTAAAAGAGAAACATAATAACACAAACATAATAAACACCATGAAAAGAAAAGAAAATAGAAAATGTGGATAAAATGTGCATAATTGGAAAAAAATCATGCAGGAATATCCTTTAGACAATGGGCTGGATTCATCTTAGATCCCAGTGGTAAGAGGTCCGAACTGACATTCAGTGAGTTCTGGTGTGATCTTCTGCACTTTAAATTGAGGCCAGAAAAGCCCTGGCAACCCGATCATTGGGTAGAGAACTGGCATCAAGGGCTTTGGTCCATTGACTCTTGTAAGCAAGTATTTTTCATTAAGGATAAATTTTGCTTCTTGGAATAAAAGGGCTGATTTGATTTGGTTTGTTTGGTTCGATTTGCCAGATGTTTTATCGCCCCTTTCTGAGGGGCAAGGCTTGTTCCTTTCATGGTCACTCCCGTCCTCTAGTGGTCAAAGGGGGAAGGCATATGGAATGAAGCCGAACATCTGTGTTTATGGTGATTAGACGGCAAAGCTGTTTCTCCGCTGTGCTTATTTTTAAACCGCTCAAAACTGACAGGACTGTGGCTGAAAATCCCAATCCATTCTATGCCAATGAGAAAAACACATTGCCTAGCCTCAGTGCCCTTACTTCTAAAAAAATGTAATGATTTGTGGTTATTGAAACACCATTGCCTGATTGTGGAGAGTTTTGACAGATACAGTTTTGACAGAAAGGATAATGTTTTGGAGAAAGGATGTTTTGTCCCAAAGGTCAATGGCACAAAACTGGATCAGTTGTCTACCTTGCCAAAAGAAACTTATTATTATCCAGAACCTTTTGTTTTCAGATAGGCAGTGGTGCTGGGCTATTATTCAACTTCATCCTCCATGAAGCTGAAACACAGCAAGCAGTCCAGAAATATGGGGCTCACTGTTTCAGGGTATTTGTATGGCTTGCGGTGCAACCAAAACAGTTCCATGACAGAAGCTTTACAAGGAGCACTAATTTTCTAATTCTATCATTCCTTTAAGGAGGATGAGGTGGTACACAGGTCCCGTGGACAGAATTCAGTGCTAAAGATGAGGAAAGTGTGGCTTTCGAGATGCTGTTGCACTGCAGTTCCCTGCTTTCCTCGCCACTGGGTGTGCCGGCTGGGGCTGTTGGGAGCTGCTGTCCAGGAACATCTGAAGAGCTGCATTTTGCACACCTCTGCTCTAACTAGTGCATCATTCTGCCTTACAACCACTGTGTACTGTCTTGACAATCCTAGGACATCACATTAACTATGTTCCTCTAGCACCCCTTGAAATTCAATATCACGTGCCACCTAATATAACATTGTATTCCCCTAGCAGTCCCATAACATACGTTCCCACAGTTAGCATGCTACCTGTGTTTACTCAGAAATAATTCCATTTCATTCAAAGGGACTTTCTTCCTAGAATGTTTGGTTAGCCTTATTTACTTATTTATTTGAAAATAAAATGGTTAAAACAATATGTAGTGCAATTGTTTAAAAAGCATTAAACAATTGATCCAGTTAAAACATTCACTGAAAGCACTTAGAACACATAAAAGACATATTGCATATTTTAAAAAACAGTACACCCATTGCAGCTGCGTAAATGCCCAAGGCACCAGGTCCTGTCTGATCTTGGACACTAAGCAGGGCCAGCCCTGTTTAGAACTTGGATGGGAGACTGCCAAGGGATACCTATCCCATAGCTTAGGAGCAGCGCCTGAGAAGCCTTTCTCTCATATTCTCACTAGATGATCCTATAAGGGTGGTGGGATAGAGAAAAGCTTGAAAATCATAAAACTCAGACAGGCTCACATGGGGAAATTCAGGCTTTCAGACAGTCTAGACATAAACCATTTAGGGCTCTATAGCCTTGAAATAACTCTCCATTTCTGTTTTAAATTCTTTGCCTACTGGTGCTTGAATTACTAGCTTCTTGTTCATTCTATCCACAGCACGACTCCAGCAGCCCTTTAATTAGTGAGTTCTTGCTCTCTGCTTGTGGGCCCTTTTAAAAGATGTCATCTCTCTTTGTAGCCAAAGCCATTTTTCCCCAATCTCACAAATGAAAGAAAATAATCAAGAAGGAGTTCTGGTGGCAAAGAGGAAACAAATTATTAAAGGGTACATGAGTAGAGAGCAGGAAATAACTACTTCAGAGGGCAATTCAGTAATGTGGCATGGAAACCTCATTCATGCTTTGCCTGTCCTCCTTGGGCAGGGTGGCCCTAAAAATGTGTTTTAAGTTAGAAAAATTGCCATGGGTATGGATAGGAGAAATGGTAATAGAAAACTTGCAAAACCCTGAGACATCTCTTAGATTTTCTGAATGAATTAATTAATGATTTTAATTAGAAATATGATTGTGTGGATCAGAACTGGAGAGCTGGGGGAAATTAATTTTTTTTTAACTGTAACTTGACCACTGGCCACACTGCCTGGGAGATTTTGACAGCTGTAGTCCAAAAAAGTAATCTTTTCCAGTTCTGGTATAGCAGCAACTGGTATTGGTTAGACCATTGCCAGAAAAGATCATATTGCTTGCTACTCTATGCATTCTTTGCTTTTGTTTTGGTCTTTATTCTCCCTTGTAGATGTGGTGCTACTTATTCACAAATGATGAAGACTGTTGGGATTCACCCTACTTGTGCTGAAGAAGTCACCAAACTGCACATCACAAAACGCTCAGGTTTGGATCCAACAGTCACTGGATGCTGAGGTTAAATCACCATCCCTGGATAGAAACCAAAAGAGCACTTGGCAGAAACAATCCTAAGGAAAAAGGGATAATCGCTGAAAGATCGGAGGCTACAGGTCTGTAATGTTTATTTTCCTTTAGAGACATTTATGTATTCCTACTTGCAGGCCTTTGAGATCCATGGAGCACACAGAGAACTATTCCAGGATTAAAGCTTGGAAAAGTTCCTTCTTTGGACTCTTGTGTGTGCCTCCAAGTTTCCTGTTGACTTATAGCAATCTCATGAATCTCATAGGGTTCATAACGACTTTTTGGTGTTACAGCTAAAAAGTTTGGAAAAGTCGCAGATGTTGATAAATACCCAGTTAATACCCCTGGGCCTGAAAAATCAAAATCAAGCTCAGCAGCTCAAAGGCTTTGGCTCCTTGAGCCCGCTGCTTTCTGTGACAGACTTTTTTAAAAAAACAAATGGCGTAGTTTAGAAATACAGCAATTTCACTGATGATAAGAAAGAAAATGCTTTGTTCTTTTATGGGGCAGAGTGACAGTACATTTAAATCAAAGCTCCATGTCCAGAGTCTAAAGAAACAGATAGGGTAAAGTAAACATCCTGATTTTGCTGCGCAAGATCCCACTGCGGGAAGAGGCAAACTACTCCTAAAATAGAGCAACGAAATCAGGAAATGCTGATATTTGTTGTGTACCCTGGTTTCTTTGTGCGTGCTATATTGTTGTTGGTGTTACGTTTGTATCCTGCTTTTTCGCAAAATCGGGACTCAAAGTGTCTTACAATGTAAAAGAACAATACAATTAAGAACATACCAAAAGTCAACATTAAAACAGAATCAAACTATTTGCAGTATTAAAATGCAATATTAAAACACAAGTTAAAAGAATGAAGTGCAGTTTTTAAAAAGGATAAAAGGCTATTAAAAGCCATTCAGTCTAAAACAATATAGCACCCTCTAGCCTCTTCTTAAAAATGTTGTGTTTAAAAACCCTGTCAGATTAAAAAGCACAAGAAAAAGGGGCCATTCTAGCCCATTCTAGTTCCAGAGCCTAGGGGCAGCCACTGAGAAGGCCCTGTCTTGCATCCCCTCCAAGCATGCGTGCATGATGATCGCAGGGCCCAGGCAGGATCATATATCTTCAGATTGGATATTGCATCCTGTATAACAATAGCAAGCTCCATCCTGTGGAGATCAATCCTGTGCAACTCAGTGGCCATTCTTTCTGTGTCCGGTGTTCAGTCTGTGAGTGCAAGTCTTTATCCAGCCAAAACAGTGCTACCCATGCCCAAAGGGGAGGTAGTATCATCAGGTTCGAGAGTTTGCAGTAGTTTAAGAAAAGAAAAGAAAAAGATTAGGAAAACATCCCTAACATAGACAGAAGTGGGGGAAAGGCACACACCAAAAGCACCACAGTGAGGAATGTTCATTCTCAGCTGTCACAGAACACTGGTTCGTGGCTGGGAGACCTGACCAACATCTAGGGTGAGTAGGACTGGAGTACCTCGAAAAGAGGCATGCCTGGCTGGAACTCAGAACGGGAACATCCCCGCACCACAACATTTTGTCACATGTAGAAGCCTGTGAGCACACAGGATCATGTTGTGCCTATATATTTTCCTAATCATGGCAAAAGTCCCCCCAACTTCCACTCATTTGTGAGTCTCTTCTTATTTCTGACTTAGCCAGAAGGTGGAGATGCTGGCTAATGGGAGACAAGACAGATACCTGCTTGTTTTTCTGCTGTAAAAAAAAAAATTAATCCTGCAAAGTCAAAGCAACCAAATAAACAGTTGTCTTTTGGGTCCTTTGCAAAGGCAAGATTGGCCAGAAATTTGATAAGAATGGCAGCTGACCTAACGTTTTTGTTTCCTCTGGGGCAGAAGGGTTTTTTTTTCACAGCTCGAGGGACTGGTTCCTCATTCCTTGAAAGTGTAAAATCATATAAAATCAATAAACTCAAGACAGGTGCGAGGCTCACGCTGTGGAGAACCCATAGGCAAGCTATGTGTTTGCCTTCCCGACGTATGTTTTACTGATGTTGGTTATTTAAGTGAGTTACATTTCTATACTGCCTTTCTTCCCCTGAGCTAAAGGCAGCCTCATTGGGATTCTCCCTGTTCCTCAGTTTACCCTCGCAACAACCCTGAGAGGGAGGTCAAGCTGGGAGAGACTCTGTGATTGGTTCAGAGTCACCCAAAGAATTTCATGGCCCATTGGGAACTTGATCCTGGACTGCCAAGTCCTAGTCCTCCATTCTAACCACTACACAGCACTGATGCATAGGAAAATGCCCCTGGACAAAAGGGGGTGAGGAGCCTGCCCCCATAACAACTGCTAATGGTACAGCTACTTAGTTTTCCTTGTATTGTGGCAAATAACTTTGTTCTCAAGGCAGATCTGCATATGATGTTAAATGTGCCTACATCTCATTGTGCAAGGTTTTAAGAAATGCATATCCATCACACACACGCACATCCCAACTAATGCTGTTTGCATGGCAAACAACGACAGCAACAACTTTGCATTTCTCTTCTTAATGCGTGCTTTCTGTATCTTACCTGGCAGCTCACCGGGTACAATCAAAGACGTCTTACAAATCTTTCACATGGGGGGGACACCCCTTAAGGCTGCCTATAAATGCAACAGTTCTCAAGAAAGCCTGTTGGTGGTTGGCAAAGAGTTTAGAAAAGTTATTTTGGAGAGCTCCAAATCCCCAAACCCATCAGCCAGTATGGTCAGGGAAGTGCTGATGGTAGTAAGAGTTCTCTTCCTTCTCCTCCTCTCCAAACCCACAACCTTAAACTCTTCCCTTGTAGCAGCATAAGGATAAAGACTTACCTGAGCTATTGTTGTGGCATGCCTGTCTTGGGGAAGATGTAACACTTTTAAGTATTTTGCCACTTTTAATCCTGTAATTGGGATTCACACCCACAAATAACAGAGAACATTTTTTGGGGGCTAAAACCTGTGGCTGGCATCCTATTGTGCAGTTACAAATGCATAATATCCATGCATAACTGTTCAGTATTCATGTTTATGATCATGGCATTATTGCTATGATAGCAAATGCTGCCCCCCCACCTACCTTAATAGTCAGCAGTCGCAGCGGGCAACAGAGGTCTGTTTTGCTGGATGGAAATAAGAACCCCTAGGGAAGCCTAAAGCAGAGTTTGTTTGTTTGTTATTGCCCTGAGTCTTGTTGGTGCACGGTGACAGCGTACTAAGTGGCAGCCAGCGGAAAAAGCTCCCAGGCCCAGCCACCCTGATGGAAGGCAGGCATTGGAGAAATAGTCTGCTTAGAGCTAGGACACTTTGCCTACTTCCCCCACCACTGCTGAGCAACTCTGGAAAAAATACAACCGCTCCCATCGTATACCTGCGGGATTCCAGCCACTGAGGCATTGTTGATCTGTTAATTTTGGCCTGCTGTGGTCCAGTCCAGCTGGCCACCTTAGAAGGCACCAAGAGCCTCAATCAATCCATCAGTCCTGACCTTATTCCACTGCCTGTGCACAGACAGACTTTTCAGGCAGTGAAAGAAAAAGTCATGTTGTGTATGTGAGTATATATGTCACAGTGGTGCTAATCTGAAGCTTTACCTCTTCTGGTTGTTGGTGGGTTTTTTGGGAGTTTTTTTTGTGAGAGAGGTGCTTTGGTTGGGAGGTGAGGTTGGAGAGCTGAATGGAACTATTTCTTGATAGGCCACTCTAACAATCCCTTTCTTTTGCCTTCTCTTTTAGCAGCTTGAGAGCAAGTGACCTATTGCATTGTTTAGCAAAGATTCCACCTTGCTAATAAATGCCTCCTGTTTTTCATATTCCAGCTCAAAAAGCTCCCCGTGATAAATTGACTGCTCCCACCCCATCCTGTTATGAGACCACCAAGTAAACAGATGGTTCTAGCTACAGCTGACCCACTGAGAAAGCATATACAGTTATGTGGATGATGTGAAGTTAATCCCCATCAGCGCTATCTCAAACTGGTCTTTTAATTGATCCCTTTATGTTGCAAGTATTACAGTCTGCTGTTTTAGATTCATGAGAGGGACCCTCACTAAGCGCTTTGGAACCTGACACTGCATCTAGAATTCCAGGGTGATTCCAAGTTGTCGTTTGCTGATGAGACACTTTTTTGTTTTCAGACATGTCAATCCAGATTAACTCTGATAGTCCAGAACCAATGAAGCAGTCGGAGAACTGGAAACGAAAAGGGATTTGCTTCCTTTCCTGATGGATTCCGCCTCGTGCTCTCCAGGGATGGCTTTCTTGTAACAATGTCGGCTAGGCTGACATTGACTCGAAAGGCCTGATGGATGGTTCGGATTATTTCCTGTGTGTGCGTGAAGCTGAAAAATGCATACATTTGCCAAACAGACGGAGGGAGGCTGACCGCCCCACTGGATGCCAGCTAATGATGGCTTGTGTATGAAACCACATGCTGGGGTAGACAAGTCTGATGTTTGCTGGGTCCTTTTTCAGTCAAAGTCATCTCAGTATGATTCTTGCACACAGGCTTTTGAGAAACAAAATAAAGAACATCCCATAATGATCAAGGTTCATTAGTAGAATTTTTTTTAAAATGATATCAACAGTATAGTGTAATTCTCTGACCCACTGTAGTCAACAGGAGTTTTTCTGTCCTTGTAGGCTGTTTTTCAATATCATTCCAAACCCTAGTTTTGTGGTAACCGCAGTTTAGAAGCCAAATTGTGGTTTGATCTTCCAAACATTACAGTTGCAATCTTTATTGCATTTAGCTTAAGGACTTTACATTATAACAGAGAGAATCACAAAAATAATAAAGTAAAGTCAGATAAAATACTTTTTACTCCTCAACCATTTTGAAATTGTAACAAACTGTCTAAACAAATACATTGAGAACCCTTAAAATTTAAAATTAAGACCTTTTACAGGCACTAATAAAATTTTCATTTAATTAATTCATATCCTGCCTTTTTTCCAATATGGGACCCAAGGCAGCTCACAATATGAGTTAATATGAAATACAGTTAAGACTGTGGATAATACAAAAGTTAAAAAGAATCATATCAAAAACATTAATATAAAACAGTTGTAAAATGCCATTAAACAGTTCTAAATGATATTAAAATGAAAAAAATACAAATCATCCTAATTAAAAGACCTTCTGCTCCGGACAATTAACACTCAAAGGCTGGAATAAACTCAAATGTCTTCATCTGCTGGTAGAAAATGAGCAGCAAAAGGGCCCACCTAGCTTCCCATGCAAGGGAATTTCACAGTGTGGGAGCAGCCCCTAAGAAGGTTTTCTCTTATGTCCATGAAGTTTGTAATTTCAGTAGTGACTTGCCATCGATTAATTTTAAAAGTTGGAATTCAAAGTTGTGAAATAAAAGCATTAAGCCTTTGGGTCCTTTCCTGAAGGATTAATTACAATGTTGTGTTTCTGCCCTGAAAACCTTTAAGGGATACCCCCAATTAACCATAGCACAGTACTGTGAATTTTCCTTGTGTGAGCATTCTAAGCAAAGGTGAACCGCTCTCCCCGTAGGCATTGCAACTACAGTTCAAATATTTGCGCATTTATCCAGCTAATGAGCAATGAAAGATCCACTTGTGATAAATTTATATTGGTAATGTTTCCTGGAATAGGCATGCCAAGAAGGGAACTCCCTTGAGACCCAGCAGAAACAGCTCAAAGTCAAATACATGTTTATGGTGCCAGCCTCAAACACAGCAATAGAAATTGATCACGCAAATAGTGCTTGTTTCCTTTCTCTCCAGCTTAGACAAAAAGCAACTAATGGGTGGTAGAGGTGACTCAGGATTCTCCACATAGTTCTAATTGGGAAGGCAAGAGGATGGAGGAGATCCCATTGTTAGCACCTGCCATTGTACTATCATTACGGTCAGTCCTCTACTTTTGTGGGTTCAGCATGTGCAGATTTGATTATTCGTAGGTTATTTAATTTAATTTAATTTTTCAAAAAGTTCTTTATATGTCCCGGACACAGAAAAAAATGTTCTCTCTAGGAATCTCTAGGTCCTCCAGCAGAATTCTGTGGTCCACTTCCATTGGAAGTAGACCATAGAGGCACATTGGAGGACTTAGAAATTTCTAGAGACAACATTTCTCTAGGCATTGCTGGGTCCTCCAACATGACTCTATAGTCTGGGACCAAGCTGTACAGGGGTTTATATAAGGTCATAAGCAGCACTTGGAATTGTGGAAGGACAGTGTAGGGAAAAGGCAAGATCATTCATATGATTACTTTTCTGAACAATAGAGAAGGAGAAACATGTACTGTAGAGAAGTTTCATGGAATACTCATTTTACAGGGCCAGAGATACTATCGTTGCAACATTGCTGTCTCTAAAGTGGAGTGGTTAGCCCTTCGTGTTGAAGATGGCTTCAAACAGAGGACCGTCCTCAGTGAAGGACCACCTAAAATGCAGAATATTACAAGTTTTAGTTGTTCCTTAAAAAATGGAGGATTCCTACTGTGTTGATTTTGCATTTGAAAAGCACAGCCAGATACTCTGAAGCTGCAAAATCCAGGAAGAAATTCCAGCGGAGAGCCTTCTGCAAGCAACCTCTACCTTTGACACAACTTGCATACCTGACTGAGGGCTAAACCCACACTTAAGTGCTTTGATGAGTATGGATGGATTGAGATTCATGCTCTGCTGAACTTACAGCTTCGTTTAAAAAAAAAATGTAAAAGAGACGATTAGAGGCTGGCAACCAGATCCAGCCACCTTGGCTTAATTGAGGCAGTTGCTGTGCTTGAAATGTGACGCTTTCTCTCCAGAGCTTATTTTGCAGTTATCCAGGTTATTTGTACAGAAACACTTTCCTGGCTTTGATCTTTCTTTCAAAACCCCGCACCGAAGTGCACAAAGTAGGTTCTTCCTGTCGCATGTAGACGTGCCAGATGTCAAAACCAGACCCAGTTCCTCCCTGAGCATGAGAATGGTGAGAACCTCTGCAGCACAGAAAGGCTTTCTTTTTATTTATTTATTTTTATTTGCTTATTTTATTCTTGAATCCTATCAGCAACAAGCGCTTAAAAAATTAAAAACAGAAGGGATGCAGCATCAACTTGCCCAAGATTTCTCTTGCCTTAGCACAACTTTCAAGCCCAAAACACAGATAAACACGCTTAGCCAAGTTCCTTTGGAATACGAAGTCGAACTCTATTCCCGTTTGGATCTGTGAGACCATAACACAACTGAAGCTGGTGCCTCTAATTTTAATAGGGTGTTGAATCCGCTCTGAATTTGGATAAATAAGCTATCCAAGATGCTGACTCTATTTGGCGGAGAGGATTTGGCACCTTGGACTAAAACCTGGCGTGGATTCACTGGCCAGGTACGCTACCAGGCTTGACTGCTGTAACTTCTCCAAATAGGGCTTTTTAAGAGTTAGAGCAGCAGTCAGCAACCTGCAGCCCTAGAGCTACATAAGGCCCTTGGCCCAATCCTATGTGGCCCTTAGTATAATGTCAAACATTCTCTGCAAGCTACCTTTGTAGCAGCCCCCCTCCCGCTGTAGAATACCCTCTCAAGGGAAGTCAGGACAGTTCCATCCTCTTCAAGTTTCTAGTGAGCAGGTAAGACTGTGTCGTATCACACGGTCTCTGGTCCTTAAAGCTAGGATTAATTGCTCTGGCTGCTTTATTTATTTATTTGTAAAACTTTTACTAAGACTAAACATAAGGAATAATTTCCCAATGAGAGTCTCCAGCATAGATTAGTCCAGCATAGTCTCCAGCCTTTCAGAAGCCCCAAGCTGCCTTCCAGCATTACGATTCTATAACACAAAAAGAAATCCACTATATAGATTTGTTGGCTGGAGTTTTCTGATCATTCTGGTCCAAACGCTACCTTTTCCAGGCTCTGGGATTTGGGGCATCAATGGGTATTGGGAGGGTGGATTACTAGAAGATCTTTAAGTCCCTTTGCAACTCTATGATGAGATGTTTCTATGATAGCCGCCACGAGGAGACATCTTCTCTGACCACCATTTGGCTCCTCCGTGCCCAGGAGATACCCAAGCATTCTGCATATCTTAGAAATTTTGTCCAGTCGATTGGTGAGGGAACTTTCATTCTGAGACAGCAATCAAAAAAAAAAAGTAAAGAAAAAGCATGACTCCAGAGAAAATAACCAGGAAAGATGTTGATGTAATTACTTGAACAAGTATAAAAACCTTGAGTCTTTCTGTCCGCCAAATGTCAGGGAGGTAATTATGCTCCATTGTGGCACTCCGGGTTGATATTGTCAGCTATTCTTAGCTCTAATCCTCTAACATTGAGGCTTGATGGGCCGCCTGAGACATCCCCTTCAGCGCCTCTCTTGCAACCAGTGTCAATCAAGCTTGCCAAGGAAGAGCACGCATGCTACAAAGACCCTGGCAGTGTTGCGGTATTAGGCATCTGACTGAACAGCTTTTAATCTTGTGTACACCTTAAGAAAACATCAGTTTGGCCTACTGGGGCTCAGGAGACATGAATGGGACCCTGCATGTTGGGGAGAACAAAGGGATGTGAGCTCATCTCTGTGATTGGACTGACACGAAACCCTTAAGACATGTCAAGATGATGGCAGCACTGAGATCTTTTGCTGCATTTAGGAAGAGGCAACTAAGGCACACACCCATGGAAAGAAAGATGATGAGCTGACATGAATGCAGAGAGGTAGACTCTCTCTTACAGCATGGAAAAGTTACTGCGAGGGGGGAGCTAAATCCCATGGTTAGTCCCAATTGGATTAGACCCATGGAATGAACAGGAACTTGGTAAATCAATACTTAACGTAAAATAGCGTTGATTCAACAGGGGTAGTTGAATCAGGGCTAACTAGGAGACTAAGGCATTAGACAAAAATTCCCAGAATGCAGTGACAGCATGGTAGGTGGGTGACCAGGCAGTTCTGGGAATTGTAGTCCAGAACAATAACACTGTAAGTTCTGTTCTCTCTTGTTATCAAGTTTTATAGGGGAGGTAGTTGGCCATCCCCTCCAGCAGGTAACTGTAAATCTATGTTGGCCTTCTTTGTGTCTTCTAGAATCATCAAGCTGGAGGGACCTTGGAGGACTGGGGGACTATAAATCTATGCTGAATGTATTCATGTGTCATCCAATCATAGAGTTGGAAGGACCTGGAGGTTCCTGAGTGTTGTAAATATATACTGGGCATTTTTCTGTATCACTACAGAATCATAAAGCTGGAAAGACCTTGGAAGATCTTGGAGGTTGTAAATCTATACTGGATGGCTATGGCCATTTCTACACTACACTGTTATAGTGCTATTATTCCACTTCCATCATCCTATGGAGTCTGTATTGGGTATGCTTCCTAAGGGATGTGGGAGCAGTATTAGCACATTTTGGGTCCACTGGAAATACGATGGCATGGACAATCCTAACTTTAGTATCCAATGACGTATCTTTGCCTTTTTTTTTTTCCCCAAACAGGAAGCAGTCCAGAAATTAAAACTGGAGACAGATTGCACCAGGAAATATTGGAAATGTTGGAAAATAGGGCTCTTCCGGGACTGAAAGGGGAGCAAAAAAATCAATTTTGAGGGAGTGGGGGGTCCCTGGGGGGGGAGTGTGGTCTCCTAATCCTTGACCCTTGTCACCCTTGCTTGAAACAAAGGCATTACTGACCCAAGTTTAAGAACGTTAACTTCTGCCTCCATAGGCAAAACATCTGAAGAATTAGCCTGAATCAAAATGCTTCACCATTGCTCCCCCTTGCTTTCCCACTTTTCCCCTCCCCTCTGTCAATCACAACCTCTGCTCTTTTGTTTTGTTTCTTAATTTTCTGGAGAGTGCCACGAAAATCCCCCAGGCGCTGCCAGTCTCGCTTCCGATAGGCAAGATGCAGCACATTCTAGCATGTGCCGGTCTCGGTATGGAAAATTAAACGTCTTTCCCAAGAGGCTGCTGGGACATCAGCTCAAGGATAGAGGCAGCTTTCCAGAACTTGATTGCATCAGTCAGAAAGTTAAGAACATGATGAGGAGGGGAAAAAAAGATCTTCCCCCTCAGGGAGGAGTGAAAATGGAGAGAGCTGGTCTTGTTCAAACAGGGTGCTCGGCTTTGTTCGTGGGACAGATACAGGGAGACTGCAGCTTGCCAGAACCAGCATCCTTGAGGGAAACTGTTCCACGCAGAGGGCTCTCAGTAATTTTGGGTAGGGGAGTGTAGGTAACCCTATACATCCACATCTTCAGCCAGCATTGAGCATTTCTATCCCCCATCCCACTGGCAAAAGTCGTCCTTTCGAGATAAAACAGAGAGAACAGTCTTGGGTGCTGCTTTCCCTCTCAGAAGCACAGGAACATAGGAAGTTGCCTTATACCAAGTCAGGCCCTTGAGTCATTTGTTACTGCAAAAGGTGGGGGACCTCAAGGTCCAACAGCAATGCCAGCATCTCCGTAAAATATGGGGGATTATAGCTCAAAAGGAAGCCTGGGAAAGGGGAGTAACTACAAGACCTTTTCACCTGTGTGTACTGGCACTAACAGCAAGATGCTAGTGGAGCATCAAAAAGAATATTTTTGTTGGGGGATTCACTGACACATGCAAGAAATCAAGCAGTCTCATGAACCATACAAGGCTAGTGAAGACAAGGGATAGAAAGGTTGGATAGATAGAGATTTTGGCTGTGTAGGATGATATTTACTGGTCCTGAAGTAGAGGATTGAAGAGAGATGGCTCAAACATGAGAGTTTGAGGGCAGCATGGAAGAATGGGAGTCTAGGGTCCAGCATGATGCCAAAAATGCCAGAGTCAGAGCTAGGGTTTAAATAACCTTTCTCGTACCCTGAAGGGGCAAGTGTTGGTGGCTCTCTGGAAGAGTAAACAAAAGGGGTCCAGAACAGACTGGTTGTCTTACTTTGGATGACAAAGTATTGATGGGAGTCCTGACAGTCTCTTCGTATTTTGGTTGGGTAATATGAATGGGGAAGGTTTCGGTAGGAAATGTGCACAGCAGGGGTGCTTGCCTGCTGTACCTGGGCACTTTTGTTGACTATTATATTCAATGTCAGGTCATTGACAGGATTACTGGAAGTCTATTTACTCCAGGCTTTCTCGCTTAACTCTTCTTGACTTATGATCTGGCCATGCTGAGGTCATGCTGACCTAGCCCAGGCATACAGCCAGAGTCCTGCTTGCTGCATGTTTCCCAACCGTAAGTATCCAATTTTATATAACAGTTCATACCAATTAAATGGTATTTCTTGCCAATCATGCTATGACATGTGATAGGGGTGTAACGCATGGTAACACATCTAGCCCAGTAACACATCTAGCCCAGTATGTCAATGCTGACTGGCAGCAGCTGTCCAGGGTTCCAAACAGGAGTCTCTCCTAACTCTACCTGGAGATTCCTGGTGCAATCTGGTGGTCTCCCATCAAAGTCCAAACCAGGCCTGATGCTGCTTAGCGTCCCACATCCCACATCCCACAAATGAGATGAAGTGTGTTCTGAGTGTTACAATAGGGTGGATGCATAACTCAAATGTCCAATGCAGAGGGCAATGGGCAATGTTCAACATGTGTGCACATCTGCATGCACAGCAGCACCACATGGGCCGGTCTGCTCTGCAACCTCCAACTGGACACAGATGCTACCATGCCACACAAAAAATGGACAACTGCTCCCACAGGGGAGCTTTTGCAGATGTCAGACCCATCTTCTTTAAGAAATGATATCTTCTTTGTCTTCCTCCACTTTGTCCTCGGCTTTGCCAACTGGGTAGTAAAAAAGTCTGACCTCAGCCTCGAAATAAACTCTTCCAAATGCCGCCATGTACTGTTTTTGTTACAAGCAAAGAAAGGAAACATTTTCTTCCCCACTTAACCTTTATACTACGGCAAGCTGCATAACCACAGCTGAAAATGTCAGGAAACCCAAGCCCTTTCCTTCGAGAAATCTGTTATAATCCTACTGTGCTGCTGGCAACAGAGACTTCTAAATAATCCGGAAGACATTGCTCTTCAATGCAGTGGTTTGGAAATCTCACCAGTTCTCTCCTTTCTATCACTGTAGCATTTCCAGGGGCCAGATTAATGATGCTAGTAATGCAAGAATGTGGGATTACTGAGCATATAGCAGGAAACCATTTAAAGAGCAAATGAGGCTTCAGAATCCAGAAAAATGGCCCTTCTAGGCAACCAAAGGCCATCTCTCATTTTTACAGCACTAATTTGCCCCCGTTTTGGTTTTCCACATTGTGCTTTAGCCGGTTGCCCTCATTCATTGTGCATTCATGATGGAGAAAAATGCACAGTTATTTCCTTCCTTCTTTGAGCAGTCATTACTCCTGCTGTTTCCCTGCTGTTCTTGCTTGTAATCCTTTTGCAGACCTGATGACATTAGCTAGAAGGAATCAAAATAAGTCACTCTTCGACCGTTTCCAAGAGCAGACTTTTTTTTAAATGCAGGGTCATTCTCAAGTCAGATGGGATCGTCCTCTGTTCTGCCTTGCCCCAAATCTTGCTAAGATTGGCCTCAACCACCAGCAAAAGAGTATGTTCTTTTAGAATCATAGAAGTAAGGCTAGGGCTTGGGAAAACTGCTTGATTAGACTCTTTGAACCCAGGGCTATATTGTTTATTCGGACAAAATATGTATCCCAAGGTGGCCATCTGTGCTTCTGAACAGAAGACCCTCCTCTGTTTGAAGGCTGCTGTCTAGTCCAAGAAGGATTCCCAGGTCAGTAGCCTTCCATTCCCTGAGATTTCAGCACTGAAACTTAAGACCAGGAGATGGGGCTTTGTGATATCAGAGGAGAGGACCCCTGTGGTTTCATACAGGCAAGTTCTTGTGCTATCATAGAAGTGGGACAGGCAAGTGGGGAGCTTTTCCCACACTTTATGCTGCTTCTGGAGCTTGTGAAAAGCTTCCTGCCAGTTCTACACCCCTGTGCCTTGCACCACTGCTACCAGGACTTGTGTAGCCAAGAAGGCTCGTGAGTTGCTTTGTTGGACTTCCGCATCCTGCCTGGCTCCAAATGGCATTATGGACCCAAGTGCAGGCAACCACCCTCTCTCTCATTCCCTCTAGGCTAGGACTATGGTGCTCCTGGCAACCGAAAGATCATTTAGGCATGTGATGTTGACCCAAGACAACCTCTGTGCCTTAGGAGAATGCCACACCAAGTACACCATAATGTGCGTGAATATAGGCAGCAAGAGAGAGGACATGTTTCCTCTGATATGGCATGAGCTTCGCCTGAAAGAATCTGATGCACCAAACTTCTCAAAAACAGATCAGTCCTCTTTGGGGTGGTGAAGGGGAAGCACGCAAACAGCTCTCCAGCTTACTTGTCGTCATGTTCTATTTTCCCTCCAACTTTGACTAATGACGCATTTCCTACGACTTACCCCTCTGACCATCCCTGGCTTGCTTGGTCTGTCTTGGCCTCACGTCTCCTCACTCGCCACCTCAACAGCCTGTTCTGTTCCCCTGGCAAGAAGTCGACATCCCTCATCCATCTGCCCCCCCCAATGATCTGTCATTCTCTCTCCTCCCATGCATCTTTCAAATGGCCTCTTCCCACATTGTGTGTAGCATCAAAGGGCTTACATCCTGTCCTATCTCTGTGTTTTCCACCTTCCAATATCCCCAAGAGTGTGTGGCATACCCCTTTCCTCTGTGTCAAAGAAATTGCCCCTTCCTCTGTGAAAACATTTGAAAGTGCTCTCATACTGTATTGAAAACATGCACCCTCTTTTTAATTGTGAGGTGAGGACAAGCGGCTTTGGTATGGCCAGGCAGGGTCCAAAATGCGTCCACGGGGATGAAGGTCAATGACAGCATCACCACAAAAATAAATCCTCCCAAGGACAATTTTTAAAAAAGCAAAAGCAAAACTGAGTTCCTTGACGTTTTCCAAACCAAGGAAGCATGATCAAAGGGAACGCATGAGATAAGAACTGAGGGGTGGGAATCGCAGGGGAGACACTTTTAGTAAATTAGAGGAAAGGTCTTCATGGTAAAAGCTGGTCTTCAGACATGCTTCAGGGTCAGACTGCCTTCACTGGAGGCATTTAAGCAAAGGCTCCAACAGCTGTCCTTTAGGCATCTCTCAAGGATGGGCAACCTATGACCCACCAGGTGCTGAGCTTCTGCACCAGGAATAGGAATCATGATGCTGCTGGGCCACAGCTCCCATCAGCCCAAGCCGGCAGCATAGGGTGAGGAATGCTAGGAGTGGCAGTCCCAATGCCATCTGAGAGGGCTGCATGAGTCTCACCCCTGTACTATGGGTACCGGGACTGATTCTTGGCTATATTGGCTGGGACTGATGGGAGCTGAAGTTCAATAGCACCTTGCAACAGGATTCCGACCCTGACTGCAGCTGCAGCCTGCGCTGTAGATCCTACACAGAGGATGGACTGCTAAATGATCTCCAAGTTTCCTTCCAGCTGTCCAGGAGTGGCTATTTAAAAAAGAAAGAAACAAATTATGAAACACAAAAAAGTTTATATGTAGAGAGAGAGAGAGAAAGAGAGAGAGTTACATATAAGGGGCTGTTGCATAAAACTACACCACAATACAAACATTAACCAACAAAACACTGATGCATATAAACCTAAGTCTAAATAAAACACAACCCAAATAAACAATAAACAACTACTCCAGCAAGGGAAACTAAACACATTACAAGGGGGAACAGCAATTTAACTTCCAAGGCCCTTAGCTGATGGTTGTTAACTCCAAATACTAAATCAACTTCTTCTAAGTTAAACATACATTTGGTTTTTTTTTAAAAAAAGAACTATACAATCACTTTAGACTGCTCAGTTTTTAAAAAGAAAAAAAACCTTCTGCTGCAGATATCTAAATGTATACCTTTACACCTTATAATTGCGCCCTATCTCTCTTTGTAATTAAATCTTAATTTCTCAGCAAAGCTCAGAAATTTTCCCTGTTTTTTCTGTCTTCAGCCATCAAGCCATCTCTTAACATTACAGTTAACTTATCCGTTTCCACTAAGTCCAAAAGTTTAAGGGGTGGCTATTGAGTGGTACTTCTGGAACAGAAAATATCATGGAGGAGACAGATGTCGGCTTCTTCCAACTGCAATCTCCTTATTTTCCCACAACACTTTTTCCATGTTTTTCTTTGCTGCTCCTCCCCAACCCATACAGGAGGAAAATGTGGACTAGTTGCACAGTCCGTTTTGATATGGCCTCACTGGCTATGAGTTTGTGGGAGTCATAGTCCAAACAAGGAACATTTCCAAGCGACAACCAGATTGTGGTTAACTTTTAGGGCTACAAGCTCCATTCATTTCAGAGGGAATACTTCCAAACTGTACTGGAATACTTCTCTGCCTCGGGCAGCAGGTTTTCAGTATCATCAAAGGGCAGCAAATTGTTAGTTATTTGCTTTATTATTAGTAGGTTTATATCTCCTGGAATGAGGAGAGGTGCTTATGGGATCTTCTGCCTCAGATGCCAAAATAACTTGGCTGGCTCAGAGCAATCACCTTGATTCTACAACTTCAAAACATTTCACTTCCCTGACTTTATGAAATGGTTTTCCTAGAAATTCCAGAGCATGAATAGGACTGGAGGAATAACTACTTGTGGTGTTATAGGAAGGCCTTGCTCAGCGGCAGGGCATCTGTTCCCCTTGAAAAAGGTCCCAAATTCAGTCCCTGGTATCTCCAATTATGAGGATCAGGTAGTTGGTGAAGGGAGAGACTTCTCTTTACCGTGAAGCGTGACTGCCAGTCAATGAAGACAATAAGGGAGTTGATGAACAAATAGTATAACCAGAGGGGATATCCATACTAAAAAATAACAGTGCTTTCTTACCACTGTAATTGACGTGGCTCCATCTTACAAACCCTGGGGTTTTGCAAGGTACTTTGAATTCTGTGCTAGAGCTCTAGTACTATAATTCAAGGAGATAAGCTAGACAATTCTGCACACCTCACCGAACTACAAATCCCAGGATTTTGTAAGATGGAGACAGGACAACCAAAGTGGTAGCAAACTGCTATAATTGTATAGTGTGGAAGGCAATGTCTTCTTTGCTGGAAGAAGTGGTGGGGCAAAGGCTTTGTGTGTAGAAGGTTCAGCCACTAGAAGAACTTCTCCCTCAGACCTTGAGAACTCTTGCTAGTCGCTGTCAATGGATCAGTGGTCCCAGTCTTCTATGTACCAGCGCCTGATGCTCTGCATGGAGTTACTAGATCATTTGTCACTGTATCTCATGTTGCCCTTCTGAATGCAAATGTTTTCATAATGCTGCCTGAGTCATTCCTTCCAAATGATAACAAGGCTACGCTGAAGTAACATGTTTTATGGCCCCACAGTGCGTCATTCATGTGTTCGGATCAGCCCTGCAACAAAGGAGCCCGTTGCAGTTCCCAGGCTGGAGATGGGGAAGAGTGGGTTACTTCACTAAAATTTGGGGCCCCTTGTATTTCCAACTTCAGCATCCCTGGATGCTGCTTCAGCCCACTGGGGTTGCAATGCTCTCCCCTGCTTGGCTTGCAGAGATCTTAATTTGAGAAAGAGGAATCTTGCAGGCTGTGCTCCAAAGCTCCCTGAGGCTGGTGTGTTGTGGCTCAGCCTTGAAAAGCATTGCCAGATCTGTATAAGGAAGGAAGGAAGGAAGCCAACCATTCTGCCTACCCGTTGTGGCAAGGCGGGGGGGTTGGCACCAACCCAGCTGAGACCCCAGTACCTGCCTGCCTTGCATAGCATCAAACCAGCCTTCACATAGGTGTGACTTTTCCCTCCATTGGTGCCAAGATACATACTTGGATACACTGGGAATAACAAGGCAGTGGAAAACAGCCTCCCATCACATCTCCAGCTACCCAGAGCTGGGGCTACAACAGGACAGCAGATGCCAAGACTGAGCTTGGGAGCAAACCTGCTTGTCCACCTACATGGAATGAGGCGAGATGAGGGTGAGGGGTGGGGCTGCTGAGAACACAAGTGGCATAGCGCACTTGCTTTTTTCAAGCAGACAGTCCCAGGTTGAGCCCTAGGTTCAATTCCCAGCATGGAAAGGATCCATGGCAGAGAGGGGAAAAGATCACTGAAATTGGCCCATGTCATTGGGAGGCCCACAGGTTCCTCATCCGTGCTCTGTAGGAACATCTGTTGATCAGTGTTGATGATCCTGAGTTCCATAGCTCAGAATGAGCCCAGGGTTGCCAGAGATGTTTAAAAGGCAGGGGGAGCAAGTTGGCTATTGTTGGAGCAAGAGGAAGAACAAAGAAATGGTAGGACGGCTGCCCGGAGAAGATAGCCTAAACTAGGGTCACCCCATGTTGGTGTTAACTTGAAGGCACAAAACAACAATGCCAAACAGTCTCCTCGCCTGGACGTGGCCCCTATCAGGCTGAATAAAGATGGTCGAAAGAGCATCTTTTGGCCTCTTTCAGGGGTTTTTGTACCTACCAAGCTTCCCATTCTGCTGATCATAACTGATGCTTGCCATTCTGCATATGAGTTGGAAGAAGGGAAAGAGTACTGCATTCAGCTTAGTTGCTTTTTTTATTTTTTTAAGCCCAATTCCCAGAATTCTTCACTTGTATGGACAGTGCCATGCCAGCTGGGGAATTGTGGGAGATGCAGTCTAAAGAAAGATGATATTTCCAAACCCTGATTTTTAGTAGAATTTTTTTATGTCTAACCAGGCCATGCCCTGTCCTTGTTTCCTATGGTGAGATCAACAGTGAGTTCCCTGTAGGCTCTGAGAGTGCCCCTGCTGAGCTGAGTGTTTTCCATTTAGCTTTTTTGGAAGATGCCCAGATTCATCTTGGGATACAGCCTAACCCGGGCATCAGCCTTGCAGATGTGGAAACCACAATTCCGCCTTTAATATGGGCTTAGATGAGAAATGCAAATAAATGTATAAATCTAAAACAGACCTGGGGGTTATTTGCTTCCATTGAAAAAAAAAAAAGCTGCCATAGACCTGATTCAATATGTTTGTTTTATTTGGTTTGGTGACCGATGTAGGTATTTAATGATTCCAATAAAAAAAAAATCCAAATCACAATGAAATACTGCCAAATCAGCTTGACTTGTTTGGGTGGGAGGATGGTTGTAATGGTTGTAAAACATTTTCAGCCCTTTATAGAAAACTCTGGCTGGCTCATAGAGCTCATGAGCCATTGGGTTCCATTCTGGGTCCAAAAATTGTCAGTTTCTTTTACAAATGCTGCTTGAGAGGATAAACAGGGTTCTAGAAACTGTGGGCCAAGCTAGAGATGGTATGAATGGTGTGAAACACAATTAGCAAAGAGAATGCCAAGTGTGCTTCATTTAATGTTAAGTAGTAGCTGGAAGATAGTCTTGAGACCATAGAGGGTAGGGAAAAACCCATTTAATTCTTTCTGTCCTGGTCACAATTCTGAAAGAGAGGGGGGGGAAATCTCCAAAGCTATTGTTTGCATCTCAATGGAAGTCCCAGTAGAAGGAATGACTCATCCATCATCCATCCATCCATTAGTTGCATTTATATCCTGTCTTCCCTCCAATGAGCTCAGGAGAGCATACAGGGGCCCTTCTCTTGCTACTTTATCCTTACATCAACCACCCCGCTGTGAGGTAGGTCGGAGTAAAAGACCAGTTGACCGGCCCAAGATCTTTGGATCCAAACCCTCCGCTTACAACCAAAGCACAGAATTGGTTTGGTCAGACCCCACCTGGAATCCTGTGAGCAGTTCCAGCTACCACAGTTCACAAAAGATATGGACAAGCTGGAGCATGTCCAGAGGAGGGCGACCAAAATGGTAGGTCTGGAAACCATGCCCTATGAGGAGTGGCTTAGTGAGCTGGATATGTTTAGCCTAGAGAAGAGAAGGTGAAGAAGCAACATGATGGCTATGTTTAACTACTTGAAGGAATGTCATATGGACGATGGAGCAAGCCTGTTTTCTGCTGTTCCAGAGACTAGGACATGGAACAATGGCTTCAAACTTCAGGAAAAGAGATTCCATCTAAACGTAAGGAAGAACTTCTTGAAGGTAAGGGCAGTCTGACAGTGGCATCCTCTGCTGCCTGGGAGTGTGGTGGAGTCTCCTCCTTTGGAGGTTTTTAAAACAGAGGCTGGATGTCCATCTGTTGGGAATGCTTTGGTGGTGTATTCCTGCAGGGCAGAATGGGGTTGGACTTCATGGCCCCTGTGGTCTCTCCCAACTCTACAATTCTACGATTCTACAGTACACCACACTGCAGATTCAGGATACATACATTTAAATTGATCATATTGCCTTCAAATTGGGGTGGGGATTTTTTTTTTCCTCTCAAGGACTACAGTTCACCAAGGGCAACTTATGAAAGGCTCTGTACTGGCGTTTGGTAGGTGCCAGAGCCAGAAGAATCTGGGGAAGGCTGCCCGTATTTTTGTTGTTTTACTTTCCATAGTCTCCCCTCCACCCATCCTGCCATGCCCCTGCCCAGAGAGCAGGTGGGAGAGGGATGCATTGCTTTGGCTAGGCAACTGAACTGATTTCAGAAGAAGAGCTTTTGAAATTAGGTCAAAGGCAGAACCTGCCCTACCATTAGACACAGTGAAGAAATTGCTTCTGGCAGCAAACACTGTGGGGCAACAGTAGTACCCACTCCAACTCTATCTTGAGTTGTTCACCCTGAGACCCTGGGCTTTTCCCCTCTCTTGGAGAGGACAGAAGCCTATACTGTCCTAAACTGGACACCGTCCCCAAAGGCAGTGTAGAGGGACAGTTCGACTAACCCGTCCAGCCACCTTTTGTAGGTGGAAATTTGGGGGGGGCACTATATTTGCCTTGGCATCAAAGTGTCTTGGGTTGGTTCTGTCCAGGGCCTCATATGTTTACCCCTCCCTGGTTTGGAGCAAGAAGTAAAGGTGGGATAGAAAGAAAGCCCTGATCTCTTCACTTTCTTCTTTGAAGGAAAAACAAAAATTCTAAGAAAGGATTAGCCCAGGTGTGGTTGTGAACAATGTTGGTGCTGGAGGAAATGCGGTCTCATTGATTCCATGTCAATATCCAGGTTTTGTTTCCAGTTGCTTCTCGGCCATGGGATTCTCTTCTTCCTGCATCAGCTGTTTGGGCAAAGAACTCTGCGCACGAGCTAAAACATCTCCACGGCCCTGACACTTCATTGTTCAAAAGGCAAGAGGGTCACTCAAAGTAAACGGCTCCCTGAAGCTCAACAAGGGTATATTTTCCGCATGGAAAGAGTGGCGAACTGTAATGGGCAGCTGGCGTTGGGGGGAAACCTTGGAGCTTCCCAGAGTTGCATTGTTTGGGTTCTGTAACAATATTCCACAAAGAATCTTGGAATAATAAATATGTCCCAAATTTTTCTTGGCCTCAGATCTTTCCAAGATGAGACTCAAGCTTTGAGGAGGCAGAATTAGAAACCTTTGAGTTGTGAGTCCCAAATTTTGGGAAAAGGCAGGGTATAAATAAAGTAATGGATGGAAGGGGGTATCACGTTGTAAGTTGCAGTACATATGCATGTAGGGTGGAATCCAGGCATTGCTTTATGTATTTCTATTGTGTGAAGGTGACAGTCTTCTTTTAAGGTATCCTAAATCTCACACCACTCAGTTTCGTTGGATGACTCTGAGTTCTAGGCGCAGTATGACGGTGAGAATGTGAAACTGAGACCTGGGAAATTTGTATCAGGTCTCCACAAAACTCACTGGGTAATTTCAAGTTGGCCATTCTCTCAGTCTGGCCTACCTCGCAGGATTGTTGTTGAGGGGAACAATTTATGCTGTCGTGAGCTCACTCAAGAAAAACCCTGGGTAGAAATGCAATGTCCACCAAAGGATAAACCCTCTCCAGGTAACTAGCCCCATTGCTGAGCAGCTCTTCCTTTAGAATCTTACCATTTGCTTGCTCGAAACAAAAGCATAACGCAGATGAATATCTTATCCAGAAAGTAAACACTTTGATTTTCTCTCATTGCATTTCTAAGACCCTCCAGGGAAGAGGGGGTGTCTGATTTTGGCAATCTCATGCTCGTTTCAAGACCTGAAGCATGTTTTTAATTGTTACATCGTAAAACTTGCCAAATAATAAAGAATGTTGCTTTAAAGAGGGAGAGAGAGAAAGAGAGAAACAGCCTTCGGTTTTATAGAACTTCTCAACAACTTGACTAATACAATAATTGCAGCAGTGAGATTGTACTGCCTGGTGGCAAAGAGAACTCTCTTTAAAAATAATCACGCCATCTGTCATTAAGAGCATTTGTTCTTTCTGCTAGATTGAGGCCAAAAATCAACACTGCATTTCCCCCCCTCTCTTTCTGTTGCCAGACATCAGCAGCAAGGAAAAGTGATCAATGATATCTATAGATAGAAAAATGGAACACAAAAATGTATTTTAATTTCATTGGGTAGTTAATCTTGTTTTAACTACGTTCTTCACTTTTTTATCTATCTCTCTGTCTGTTTATCTATTGCACGCACACACACACACACACACACATATATTCCCCCCCCCGTGTGTGTGTGTGTATGTATGTATGTAGGTTTATATTATGTTGAGAGACTACTAACACACTGCTTAGATTTTGCTGATCTTGGCTATATTTAATAGCAGTGTTTATTGGCTAATGGCCAGAGAAGTAATAATGTGATTATATCACACATTGGCAGACACTTTAACAGGCTGCAATTATCTAGAATTTGTGTAACCTGCACATCCGTGGGTTTACCACACTCAAGCAAAATCTGACAGCCGGTGCCAAATTAGTCATCTTGAGAAACACCAGCTTTCTTTTCTTCCCCTTTATAAATCAGCTTCCTAGCCTTCGTGGTGGTTGACAAGAACACGGGGCTAGTTGCTCAGATTCCAGCACAGCTCGCTGTGTGAAGAAGCACTTCCTTCCCCTCGTTCTAAATCTCCTAACACTGAACTTCAGGGCATGACCCATTGGCCTCTGGAATCATGCAAGAGGGAGAAAAGCTTCTCTCAATTTACTTTCTCCACACCATGCATGGTCTGATACATTCTCTTGTCTACCTTTTGTTGTTGTCGTGTGCCTTCAAGTCATTTCTGACTTATGGCAACCTTAAGGTGAACCTATCATGGGGTTTTCTGGGGCTGAGGGTATGTGATGCACCCAAGGTCACTCAGTGGGTTTCCATGGCCGAGCGGGGAATCAGACCCCAGTGCTCAAACCCCTACAACACACTGCTCTCATTTTTCCAAGCTAAAGAGTTGCTTGTTGTCGTCCCGCCTTCGCAACAATAAGGACTAGGAACTTATGCCTCTTTAAACAAAAGGCAAAGAGAAGCAAAGTGAGATTCTCAAGAAGCGAGCAATTCAACACGGTAGCACCTTCTTGTCTTTTGTTGTGTGTGGGTGGACTCAGCAAAACATTACACGCCCTGTCCTGCGCAAAGGATGTGAAACTTCATTTCACACAGCTGGCTATAGCGCACAGCCATCTAGGCTGATAAAATCTGCGGTGTGTGAAACTGGGTTACTCCTTATACACCTGGGAAGAATGAAAAGCTGTAAAAATTCGGCATTTCCAAGAAAGACACAAAGACACACACGGTACCGGTTTCCAGGTTTTAATGCTTCTAATCAGGAATATTCTAAAGCAGGATATAGCTTCAATTTACCATAGTTTCAAACAGCGTTTTCCATACCTGTCACCAACCCAGACCTTTGCTATCCAATACTGGATTGGACCGGACTACCCACACAAGTATGCTGTTGGAACTTTGTGTTCTGCCAACATCAGATCTTGGCTCCAGAGTGCAAACATGGTTTCCTTCCTGCTATTCCAGAGTTTGGAAAAGGCACTCGTTCGATCCACAACTCCTCAAGCTGTCCAGGCAGAGGGAGCTGTTCCCATTCTTAGAGCTGTGAGCCAAATGAACACCTTTTCCAAACTCTGGATTCCCTCCTGCTTGGTGGGGAGCAGCGTGGTCCTCTTTCTCTGTGACCCCTTCTATCTCCTCAGCTCGACCCCTTGTCACAATGTGGCCTCCTTCAGACGCTCACTTCCCAACTTAGGAAAATACACTTTTGCAAGCTGGGCATGAGTAACAGGACTAGAGCCCTCACATCACCTTTCCCTTTCCTCTGTACTTATCCATCTCAATTAAATCAGAGTCCTTATACTCAAAACAGGAAACCACAGTTTAATGGTGGCTAACGAACCAGGGTCTTAAAGCAAAAAAACAACCCCCCCCCCAAAAAAAACTTTAGTTCAAAATCCAGTGAACTGACTCATTCAGGGTCTGCAACACAATACTGCAAGACAGAGTACCCCTATTTGCAGTGCCTGCCAGCCTGTCAAGCTCTTTTCCAACATACTCCATTCCATGTTTTCTGCTTTTCTGACCCCCTACCCCCTGGATCAACATTCCAGGCTTACTGAATTGCTTGCTCAGCCATTGCTGAGTGCTTATCTCTATATGTCTATCTGTCTGTGGCTATATACAGATCTCCATCCACGGAAAGAACTTGTCATTGGTATACAGCAGGGGTAGACATTATACGGACCTTCAGATGCCGTTGGACATCAACTCACAACTTTCCTTGCCATTTTCAATGCTGGCTAGGAGTGCTGGGAGTTGTAGTTGTAGTTCAACAACATTTGGAGGGCTGCATAGTATCCATCCCTGCTATATGGATTTAAACACTTCCCAGTTTCAGACTCAACAGATAACGGTAGTTAAGTTTCCAAACGGAAACAGCAAGGAAGGAAGGAGGACTTGCGCTTACTCCATGCAACTAAATGACAGTTTAGCAAGCTGAGACTGAATGTCTGGACTTGGGGGTTGAGGTCGGACTCATTTCTGAATGGAGGTACACTTGGTGATGGATGTGTTCTTGAAGCAAAGCTATTTGAATTAGAGTCCAGAGTGTCCTTTCAGAAGCAGAACAGTCATGTATGAAAGAAAACTCCTACTTAGCCTCTGAAATATTTCCTCCTTTCATGATGATGGCCTTGACTTGGGTGGTGGGGCTCATAGAGTTATCTAGGCTTCCCTTTACTCATTAAAGCCATCATGGGGAAAAAAGTTGCACATTGAAGAAGTTCCACTCTGAGATCAAATCACTTGCCTCTCCCCTGCTATAAATCAGGTCTAGTTATCATTTTCTTGTGCTGTTCCTCTGTTAAGCCTTCCTGGTTCACATATTAGGAGTGTTCTTTGAGATATTGTTAATTTCTTTCATCTAGCAGCGGCAATTCATGAGAATATAAATAGTTTCCACGACTGGGAGGAAAAACATCACCGCTATGTTTTTCTGTTGGAAGGGCAGCTATGACAAGCTCCAGAAGTCACAGGGTATATAATGGAATACTACAGTTAGGATTGTCCGTGTCATTGTATTTCCAGTTTCTAAGTATGGTTGTGAAAAAGTGGACAGTGGAGAAAGATGATAGGAAGAAAATCAACTCCTTTGAATTGTGGTGCTGGAGTTCTACGGATACCCTGGGTTGCTAAAAAGACAAATGAATGGGTCCTCGAGCAAAGCCTGAACTCTCCCTAGAAGCCAAGATGACTCAACTGAGGTTATCATGCTATGGCCATATCGTGAGAAGACAGGACTCACTAGAAAAGACAATCATGCTTGGTAAGGTGGGAGGCAGTAGGAAAAGAGGAAGACAGCATTATAGGTGGATAAACTCGACCAAAGAAGCTATTATCCCTGAGCTTGCAAGAACTTAGCAGGTCTTGATGACTTTGGGAGGTTTGTCCTTCCTAGGGTTATTGGCAGCAGATGACTACCTCTTTTTCTGTGAGGATTTTTGAAACAGGGACTGTTTCATCCCATGCAGTATACAAGTGAGAGCTCACTCCATGCAACAGCTTCCTAAGCTTTAACTAGACTTTTGTCTCCGATAGTTGACTGAAGACAATAGTAGAGGAAATTGGTAGGTTGGATGGAGACCCCCCTCCCATCACTCCACGGCCACCCAGCTTCCCCAAACCTGCTACATGAACAGTCAATTTGTTTTTTGAATGCTGAACCTCATGTAGCCAAAAGAGCACCATCCATGCACAAGAGGGAAGTATCAATAGGTTTGGGAGAACCCCAAGGTCAGCACAACGTTTAAACAAATATTGTAAAAATTGCGGGATGGGGATGGAACCCAATGACAGCTGAACATGATCAGTGGATGCAGTGTCTATTAGTGAAGCAGCAGTTCTCTTCCCAATGTGCCAGAGACCGGTAGCATAACTGTACAATATTATTATCATATTTACTTTCTTTCCTAGTAGCTCACTGTCAATGGCTTGCTGACCACCAGTGATTTACAGACCCCTATTTTGAGTAGCACTGTGTTAGGGGAAGGTGGAAGGCAGAATATGAGGTGGGACAAAGATATTGAGAAAAGAGCGTGGCAGACTAAGGCAGCATTCCACGCTGCAACATTTTGTTGCAGCTCTCCAAGGCATTTTAGTTGCACCCTGGGCCTCTGGGGACATCAGCTGCTTTGGCCAAGGGTGCCTTTGCTGGAAAAGAGGCAGCCATTTACCCACATGTGATACCGAGCCCTTGATCCGTTTGTGTCACAGATCTTCAGTTTAGTTGCGTGCATGCTAGAGGTGCTCATAAAAACGATATCCCTGCTTTAAACCACTCAGAAGCGCCTGCGAAGAAGGGACCCCCACATTTGCAAATGATACGGCAGTACTTAGCAGACGCTCATGTTTCGACGGCTTGCCCCCCCCCCTTCATGCTTCTTCCAGGGGTCCCTTTATATTTTCTGGTATGCTGCCAAACACCTGTGCGGCTAAGAGTGCAACAAATATGCTTGCTGTTTAATTTAGCTTTGCACAGAAAAAGGGCTGCATTAGGCCTGATGTAGGCCTAATCCCAGGCCTCTAAAGAGGTTTAAAGCACTCTAGTTTCACCTAATCCCGAAACCTAAACCCGAATCTTTGAAAACTCCATGACACCACAGGAATGGGCAAATAAAGGGCCTTCCACTATTAAATTATTAAAAGGACACAGTGTGTCTTTTGGATTTCAGACCGAAAGCTTTCCCAAAGGAGCTTGGCCTTGTCCACAATCAGAAATGTTTATTTTGCAGACAACAGGTCGAAGGTCTCGCGGACGGTTTATTAGGCCGTGTCTGATCGCCAGGGAGAGGGAGGCGGGCAGGGGGCTGCTTTGCAATGGGTGGAGAGGAAACGAAGAAGAAAGAAATTGAAGCAATACCCCTCCGTGGAGGTTAAGTCTGTAAGAAAAACGATGAAAGAAGTAACATGTCTAGACACTGCAAGCTTTTTTTTAAAGGCCCTTAAAAAAAGCCCCAACCAGTTTCTTTTTTCTTATTTTTTTTTGCATAGAATGCTCCAACCATCCACAATGCAAGGCTGGCGTCTTTAAGTTCAGTTCCACATCGTGTAAAATCCTGGGGGGTACGGAGCAAACAGAATGGAACTGCTGGCCTCGTGCCCTGCAAAGGAAAACTCAAGTTAGGCAAGTAATTAGCTATCGATGCTGTCGTTTTGCCGAATGGCAAATTTAGAACTCTGTTGACAGGCAATTTCATGAGGTTAAAAAAACAAACCCAACTGATATTGGGTTAGAACATTACAACAAAGGACATTTCCGCCCACATGGTGTTTTGCTGGTGAGCAGTCCTCTCAACAGGTACTCGGAATGAGGCTGACGCTGTAGCTCGGTAAGGAAGGACGGCTGCCTTGTTTGCCAATAATAATAATAATAATAATAATAATAATAATAATAATAATAATTATTATTATTATTATTATTATTATTATTATTATTTTTATCCTGTCTCTCCCAGTGGATCGAGGCGGCATTACAAAAATATATAAATACACTAAAACATTAAAATGTACCCCATCCTCCCCACCCACCAACCCTTCTATCCCCCTAAAACACATTAATTATTAAAAACAAATTAAAAACAAAATTAGAACAGAGACAAATGATGAGACGTGGTGGAGCACTAGTCTGGGAAGGCCTGTCGGAAGAGAACAGTCTTGACTGCTTTTTTAAAGCAGTCAAGACTGGTAATGTGCCGGGTCTCCTCCGGCAGGCCATTCCATAACTTAAGCTGCCGGGTTTAAATTCTGCCTAAATTATTTTTTTTTTAAAGAATCCCTAGCAGCTTCAGGAAGGACTGAGAAGGCCTGCAAAGGTGCTTCTGGCCCGTGTGTGCTGGGATCGGCAAAGCACAACTTGAGCCTGTATGTGTGGACTACACACCCTCTGGAGCCAGCTTGGGTACTTCTGTTAGGGTTACCCCCGAACCCTCAAAAAACACATGGGGCCAGACCTAAAATATTAGGTCCACACGGACTATCCCAAGCAGTCTACGTGATCGTGGGTGAGCTGTGACTCCGTCTGGGAAGGTCCTCAACTTTGGCCAAAGGGGCTTCTCCCCTCTCAGAAGAATGCAGTCCAAACCACTTCTTACATGAGTAAAGTGTAAGGTCCTACACTTAGGTAGAAAGAATGGAATACAGAAATACAGGATGGGGAACACATGGCTGGACAGCAGTACGTGTGAAAGGGATCTAGGAGTCTTCATAGACCACAAGCTGAACATGAGTCAGCAGTGTGATGCGGCAGCCAAGAAAGCCAATGCAATTCTTGGATGCATCAACAGGAGTATGGTGTCTAGATCGAGGGAGGTACTGGTACCACTCTACTCTGCTTTGGTTTGACCCCATCTTGAATCCTGTGTCCAGTTCTGGGCACCCCAATTCAAGAAGGATATTGACAAGCTGGAGCAAGCCCAGAGGAGGGCGACCAAAATGGTGAGAGGCCTGGAAGCCATGGCCTATGAGGATAGACTTAGAGAGCTGGGGATGTTTAGTCTGCAGAAGAGGAGGTTAAGAGGGGACAGGATAGCCATGTTTAAATATTTGAAGGGATGCCACGTAGAGGAAGGAGAGGTCTTGTTTTCTGCTGCTCCAGAGACCAGGACAAGGAGCAATGGATTCAAGCTGCATGAAAGGAGATTCCACCTGAACCTCAGGAAGAACTTCCTGACAGTCAGGGCTGTCCGGCAGTGGAATCTGCTGCCTCCGTGGAGTGTCGTGGAGTCTCCTTCCTTGGAGGTTTTTAAGCAGAGGCTGGATGGCCATCTGTTGGGAGTGCTTTGAGGGTGTTCCTGCATGGAGGGGGCTGGACTGGATGGCCCCTGGGGTCTCTTCCAACTCTACATTTCTATGATTCTATGAATCTAAAGAGAAAGATCCTTTATTGTTAAAAGGAGGGTTTTTTATAAATTGGAGTGACAAGGATCTCATAAAGCACACAATGCATACACAAGTCTGTTTGCTTTCTAAAATTGTGATACATGGTTGCTACTAAAATAAATTCTGGTTAACCATCCACAATGAACCCTGAATCACACGTGTATTCGCCCAGCAGTGAAGTATAAGAAATAGTGTTCCAGAGAGCGCTGGGAACCCAGGCATTGACTTTGCCCATTGATGCCAACCTAATTTTAAGCAGGGCAAGGGGGTGATCCCAGGAACAACCTTTCAAGTTGACCAAATTCAAAATGGAGGGACTTTAGTTAAGCAAACGCAGAGAGGCAGAGAGATTCTTTGGCTTAGACACTGAAGCAGGCAAGACCCTCTGTGAATTGAACTGTCCAGGGTCCTGAATCTCTAGCAGCCCTGCGGAGTAGACCAGGAGAAAGCCGGGAAACACTCTCTGTCTGTACGACCGCTTACACTTCTGCCACGAAAAAAAAATGTGTCAGAACATGTGCATTTGCGGATTTTTTCTCTTTCTGCGTCTGGATGATTCCAGCCCTGCTAGATCAGTCATTTTTAAGGTCGGAGCCCTCAATACACATTCAAGATGCCAAAACGAAAAAAAAAATTAAAAATTAAAAAATTAAACCATAAAACTAGAAGTGGCCTTTTGGACCTAATGTAGCCTGTGAAGGGTCAGTCATTCAAACCACGAGTTGGTCCCAGACATTCTGATGCTGGTGCAGACAGTAGTCAGGGAAGTGGGCTAGCAGGGCTGGCCCTCCCATTAGGTAAACTGGGCCGGTTGCCTCAGGCGGCAAATGCTGGGGGGTGGCAACAAGGTACCAGAGAGCTGCGCATTCTCATGTCCTGCCTCGTGCCTCCCCTTGCAAGCTTTCAGGTATTGGGGAGGATGTGCCCCCCTTCACATCTTGAAGAGATGTTTGACTGCCAGCCCACTTTCCCATTCCAGGCTACACACGTGGAGAACTTTAACTGCTTTTCACATTTTATTGTTAATGGTTTTTAACTGATGCTCTTTGGGAGCCGCCTTGAGTCCCACTCTGGGAGAAAGGCGACATACAAATGCAATAAATCAATCTGCTCTTCCCAGTCCAGCCCAGACAGCTACTCCCCGGTCAGCTCACTGGAGCCTCCTCGGAGGCGCGTTGGCACAAAGTTGCACCCTCCAAACCAAGGCCATTTCCGCACTAGCCTGTTATAGCGCGATGATTCCACTTTCAACCTCCTCTGGAATGCTGGGGTTTGTTGTTTAGGGAGGGGCCTTTGGAATTCTCAGCCAGAGAGCTCCTTGGCCTCAGGAAACGACAAACCCTGACATGCCACAGGACGACGAAACCGGAATCATAGCGCTACAACAGTGCAGTGTGGAAGTGGCCTAAGTCACACCATGCGACCCTGTTGCTCAGACATGCACCGGGACTGCAAAGATCGAACCGGGGAGCTCTTCACGCAACGCCTGTCCTAGGCAGCCCCGAGCCCACCAGCTCTAACAATCCCCCTTCAGCGCCCGCGCTCCCATTTGTCACCCCACGCTGCCCTGTTCCCTTCAGCAAGCGCGTCCAACCACACCGCGCGTGCGCCACTTTTGCTTTCCTGGCGGAGAAGGGGAAGCAAGCCGGCCCGCCTTTGTCACGTGACCCAACACGCCGCGTGGCTCCGCCCTCCTCGTCGAGCTCGGCGCTCCGCGCACTGGCCTTGCCGTTGCCTGGTGAAGTCCAAGTTGCGGGGCAGACATCTTCTATCGATCCCCGAGCGCTCGAACTAGCTCGTGCTTCTCACCCCCCCCCCCGGCTTGCTGAGGGAAGACTCGTGAGGCGGTTTATACGGGGACGGAGGCAAGTCTCTAGGCCTGGAGCGGGAAAAAGGGGCCCCTGAGCTTCAACTCCGGAGGAGGGGAAGAACCTGCCGTGGGGGACTCTTGAGAGGCACTATTTCCCGAGTTGCTGCCCTTCTTTTTAGTTGCCACATGCCCTTAAAAGCGTCAGAACAGGTAGAAGTTCAACAGGGCTATCCTTTCCTATAGGGACGGGGCCTTGGCCAGTATAATGGTGAAGGTGGTATAAGGCTGTGGAGACAGAGCTGACGGCCACAGGTTGCTCAGGAGATGTGTTTCGACTACCAGCCATTGGAGAGGCTGGTGAGGCCTGATGGGAGTTGCAGTCCATCAGCATCCTCATTAGAAGCGGGGGGGGCTTTCTCTGACAGGAGCACCCTCAAGGGCTTGCCTATGGCTTTCCTCCGGCCCCCACATCCGCCGTGGCTTTAACCTCTGCACAGTGAGTAGACATTCAACAGGTGTAGCTACTGAACAGGGAGAAGGAAGGCTATGTTTCATGATATGTACTGCATATCCCATTCCAATATGCTTAGTACTGGGCAGTAAAGGGGTCCTGAGAGGCCCTTCCTTGGATCATTTGGCCCTTGTTGAGTTTGGATGGGTAGCAACTAGGGAGAAATTTTTTTTTGGGGGGGTGGCCCCTATCTATGGCAAACTCTGAACAAGCAAGTTTGTTAGGCAGCAGTTTTGTTTCTCTCCCTCATTTTTTTTTCTTCAAATAGCTCATTGAAAGATGATGTTCTCCTTTTAAGTAAAACGACATGACGGCGATACTGAAGCATTAAACCAATGATGAAATAGCAGTGATGATCTGAATCTCGGTCACGACAACTCACCTGTCTTTGTGGGACCCAAGATTCTCATCCGTGTCCCAGACCCTTTAAAGGCCTTTCATGCTGAGTGGTTCTTTCTGTCCTATTTATTGTCCTCAAGTTACAAAAGCAGGCTTCAAATTCCATTGTGGCTGAACTGCCGTGGTGGTGGTGGTTGTTGTAATTTTTCTGTTGTTATGAAATAGTCAATTAAAGAAGCAGCCCTGGGATATTTTTGCGGTCAAGCTGTATCCCTAACAGTAGCTGGACAGGCAGGAGCAACCTCCCCTTGTGGATATGTGGCTTTTGCCCAAATATAATGAGACAGGAAGAGAAGACAATTCTGTTCTTTCTCTGCATGTGCAGTCCAGGCTGATATACAACAGGTGAAATTTTGTTTGTGGCACTCCACTGTGGACAGGGAGTGGATGCTGAATTTCTGCCTGTCGTTTAAGGGTTTAAAAAAAGCACAGCTACACTACCAACAAAATAAATTCTTTAAACCTATCAGGACTGGGAGTGGCAATGAATGGGTCAATGGCTAATGGTTAATTGCCTTCATTTTTAGAGAATGCACATCTTTCCTTGTGTTGTTCTATGAGAAAGGAAGGAAGGAAAATGGCTCTTCTGGGATAGTACCTGCTGCCTACGGTTTTTGTAAGTATTTGGTTTTCAAAGCAATTCACAGGATTTAAGCAAATCTACTACTCAGTAAGGAGCATTGTTAAATTCATTTTGAAATTATTATTTATATGCCATCTTCCCTCTAAGGAGCTTCTATAGTTTTCTCCTTATTTTGTTCCTACAGCTGTATGAGGTACATTAATTTGACAGACAGTGAGATGGGCCTAAGACTGCTTTAGTGCAATACTCCACGTTCATTTGCTTGTGAAACCCACTGTCACCCTATACTTTACATAAGGAGCAGAGCTTTCTTTTAATAAATCCTGCTTATTTTTCTCTAACTTTTGTTCTAATATTTTCAGAGGGTTTCTGTATCTGCTGCATTCTTGCTGCCCATTGACCTTGGATTTACTTGTTCATTTTAAAATGGCCTCTTGAGCTTAAAGCAACCAGGGGGTGGGTGCAAAAATATGGTGAACTTGCTCTCTGCCCAGGGGTGTTGGTTAAATACCCCATTTTTTGCCAAACTGGTTTTGAGGGTACTGGCCACAAGGTTCTTGGGGGCCTCAGACTGGCAGGACGGGGGATATGTGTGGTGTGCCAGCTGCATTTTGCCTGCCTTTGAATTTCAGTAGTAGCATCAATGGGTCCTCTTTAAGTGCTTAGGACTGAAGTTATGATATGTCTTGTATGTATATTTTAAAATCTAGTTTTATTTATTGGTTTTGCTTAATGGAATTAAAGTATTAGTTTGGCCCGTGGCAGGCTGTACTGAAAGCTGATGAAACACAGATAGGTATGCAGATACATTTTAGTTGTAGTTAAGTGAGTGATGCTGTGGAGCAAGGGCTCACAGGCCTGGCACATGGAGACAATGAAATCTTCTGCCTTCTCTTCTCACAGACCACTTGGAGTTTAGCTGAGATTTTGATGGGAGTTGTGGGAGCATGGGTGGGGTAAATTTTTTCAGAACAACTGCATATTTGTAATATGGAGTGTTTTAGTGCAGCTTGGTCTTGAATTGACAATTAAAACCCTTTAAGTGGACAGAAGATCTACTCCTGGTGTGGACTAGAATTGGTATACTGAGTTGGCTTAACATGGCTGCTTATATTTTAGGGTTATGCTTGTCAGCCTGGCTGCCATGACGAACACCTTATGGAATCATAGAGTTGGAAGAGACCACAGGGGCTATTCAGTCCAACCTCCTGCCATGCAGGAGCACACGTCAAAGCACTCGTGTTTAATCTTCATGTTAAATATATCATATTCTTGTCTGGATAACTGGTTTTACAATTGAATAGTGTAGTTTTATTATTCCTTCCTTCCCTTTTTTGTTTGTGTGTATATGCACATATATCTAGATTGTATGCCTTTTGCAGGACCCACTCTTTCTTGTTGTTTTGCTTGTAAAATGCCATGTACATAGATGGTGCTAAATAAATAAATGGTGATGGTAATGTTTTCCACTAAAGCACTGAGTTAAATGATTGCTTTGAAACACTATGATCTTACTGTTTGGAGAAGATTTGAACTGCCATCTTTGGAGTGCCAGAGGGCAATGTGTTTTGCTCATATCTGGTAGCTGGTGATGGTTTTAACTTCTGACATCCCATCAGCCTCCCTCAAATGATATTTAAACTCAGCAAGAAAATATCAAAGAGATGACCTAGAACATGTACACTTCTGAGCAGACTGAACTGAATGATGAGGCAGGGTTTCTCGTCAAACTGTGTGTTTTATTTTGAGACTGATCTAAAGTAAGTAGCTTTAAGGGCTTTTGCAATTCACCATTGTGGTGATGTGTTTGTGTGAGTGCTTAACAATGAAAATTGAATGTAATCCACCAGCTCCAAGGTGGAGTTGCATAGCATAAGCATCATCAAAATAGATGAAGCTTTTAAAGATCCCATTGATTTCAGTGGGAGAATTAAGCATGGGCTTCAGCCACTCCCTGTGAAAAAAATAAGACTTTAAATGACTGTGTTTGGCTTTGCTCTTGCAATGGATCCATGTGGCATATTGGCGAAATTACCATTTGGTTGGAGGTTTGCTAGAATAGACTAGAGTACAACATGTTTCTTAATATGCAACTAATTTGTTGGTGTGTTGGAACAAATTATGTTTCATTTCCTTCTGAATCCCTTCTACAAGA
Organism: Ctenosaura bakeri; assembly: GCA_948474755.1. Lineage (NCBI taxonomy): Eukaryota > Metazoa > Chordata > Lepidosauria > Squamata > Iguanidae > Ctenosaura > Ctenosaura bakeri. Next base: position 222,184 of record CAOLHI010002146.1, read on the forward strand.
TGATAGTAGGATGACTGCTCACATCCACTGACCTCCAATTGCTTTGGGTCAACAGGTCGAAAATGAGTGAGAAGGCCAGAGCACTGCATAGTCTGTATTACTAGAAACACCACAATAGCATTTGGAATGGATGATGCAATTTGAAGGATTTTACCTACACTTTTTCCTTTGTTGTTTGTTGTGTGCCGTCAAGCTGGCATCATGAGAGGCCTCTAAAGGCCCTTTTCTTAACAGTCTGGTTCAAATTGTGTGAACTTAGGCAACCATAGCTTCTTTGACTAAGTCAATTCACCTGTAATGTGGTCTTCCTCTTTTCCTACTACCTTCATTTTTTCACAGCATTATTTCTTTTTTCTCCAGTGAGTCATTTGTTTCTCACAATGTACCCAAACAAATTGCATTTGTTTAGTCATTTTGGCTTCTAGTGAGTCTAAGTGTTCCTTGTTGGTAACTTACTCTGACTGTAGTATTATAATTTTTTGTATCTGATTGTGGAAAATTTTTAATTTCTGGCAGAGAGGGGACTAGGGTAATGTTGTATTGGCAGCAAGAAAGTATACATCAAATATTGGGATCAACTGTTATGTCCTTAGGGGAAAATACTAGAGCTTCTCTCCAATTTCTTAGAAGGTTGTCACTCAGTTTACAGAAATTGTACTTATTTTTCACATGAGTTTAAGGCTGCACTTACATGCTCAAGAAGTGGACCCAGTTCCAGTGCACTTACATCTAAGTAAATATACATAGGATTGCATTATTAGGTGATTTCTTCTTCTGTGCAGATCCATTCTCTTTTCACCATGTGTAGGGGTGGCATAGGTGAAAATATGGGGAGGACAAAAAACCAGTCATTATAAAAGAAGTTTGTGTGGTAAAAAGGTAATGGTTTTGCCATAGGTAATGGCTAAAATAACCCCTAATTCATGTCTTTTAATTAGAAAGTATGTTGTGAAGCTTCTGAAAAAAGCAGCTGAATTTCAAATACAAAAAAAGTAGATGCAAAATAGTTATGTAAAATAACTAAATAATAGTGACTGGGAGGTAAATGCATATTATGCAAGGCATTCTACAGTAATGATTTGAACTATTACTAAAGTCTAATGATTTAGACCTGTGAAGAAACTGTCCGCTTGAAGTTTCTTCCAGTGTGCCACTTTCAAAAGCCAAGATTACTAAATTTGCTTTTCTCTGCTAAAACATTGAATGCCTGTATGCAGTCAGTGCATGTGTGAAAGTTGAGGATGAATTTTCACACAAGCTATGCATGCATCAAAGTCAGTTCTGCAGCATACAAAATGTGTATGCATGGAAAGTCTTTCTTGTACACGTACAGTGTTTTAGTACCTTTGTGGCATGCTCATGCTCATGTTTTGCAGGATTCTTTCATATCCTTTCCTCTGGAAACCTAAGCTGTATTTCTGAATGCTCAACTGCAATGCTTTGAATTTGAGGGCTGAAGGAAAACTGAATACAGGGACAGCAGAATTTTTATTTGAGGGGCAGTGGTCTCATATCCTCACACCCCTGGTCACTATAGACCTAGCATGTATAAAATGCATTTAAAATAACAATTTAAAAAATAATGATTTGTTGCCTGTCTAATTTGGGAGCAATTTTTCACTTGGTCAAAATGTTCTGGTGTGTGTTTGTGGCAGTGGTGGTAAAGAATTAATTCACTAAGGCTTAGAGACATAAAGCCTGAGAGAACACAAAATCGACCAAACAAAGATCAGAAGAAAATCCTCCCCCTGTCCAAAGATTGGAGGAAGGTAGTTGGGGGAGGAAGGTAGTTGGGGGGAAATCCTCTTTAAAAAAAACAACCCTTGGAATAATAAAGATGCTTTTAAGACAAAATTTTGCTTACTTGAAAGGAAAGTTTAGCTGTCATGTGAAGAATTTTAGATAAAGCAATCCACAGCAGCTTTTCACAACCTGGTGCCCTCAAGATGTGTTGGACTAAAATTTTCATCACTGCCATCAACCACACTGGCCAGGGGTGGTGGAGGTTATAATCCAATGCTTCTGCAGAACACTAGGTTGTAGAAGGTTGGTGTTCAGCATTAGAGAATGATTGTTCCATATACTGTATAATCTAATGTTTTCAATGATGTTGTAAAGTTTAAAGTTTATCCAGACACGCTCCTAGTCCTGCTGTCTGTGACTGTACAAGACAGTTTTCTGTCTAATAATGTCCTAAACAGTATGCTTTTCATTTACCACAAAATTTGTGGCTTCTGTGTATTTTCAGCTCTTATTTTTCCCTATTTCTCTCCAATATCAATAACTGCAATACATGCAACCAGCAGCTGAACATAAGATTTATTGTGCATGCCCCTTTTCTCACTGTAAGGGTGGATATTTTCAACAGGGCTTATCTGTAAATCAGCAAGCATGAGTTTGTGCTATCAGGAATTTATACTCCTGAGGCTGCAATCCTGTGTGCAATTTACCTGTGAGTAGGTGATATTAAACGGAGGTGTTCCTACTACTGAATAAATATGCACAGGACTCTTTTATCCTACTTCTGAGTAAATGTGGATAGGATTCTTTCATCTGCCTTAGTAACATTTTTTTCCAGAAAAATGTCTTAAAACATCTGAATGTATTGAAGTGAGAGTAAAATAAAATATATCTAAAATATTTCAGTATATAAATTAAAAGCTTTATAAACATGTAACATAGTGCCATTTTATATTCTGCTAAAGTTATATACCATGCATTATAAACAGATGGAGTTAAGTAAGTTTGTGTTTAGAAAGGGAAAGTATTGTGCACATTTCAATTTTTATCCTAACTTTTGGTTTCTTTTATGGAAAAAAAAATTGGAAGCATTTCTCTCCCCAGCCCCCAGCTTTTATGTTTCTAGCATTTCAAGGTTTTCCCCCCAAATTTTAGGTTCTCTTCTGGGGAAAAGAAATCAAAACCATTGTTTTTTCTCTACAGCTTTGAAATCTCAGACAATCTAACATATAAGGTTATAGCCCTATACCAGATTACCTTGGACTAAGCCTCACTGAACTCAATGAGAGTTACATCTGCGCAGATGTGTATAGTGCTTCCATAAGAGTATAGTGAGAGGCACTTATTTTGATGGCTTTAACAGAGTGTTAGGGACAAATTTGTGGATTTCAGCGCCATCGCTTCCTACTCATCTCTGTGGCTAGATGCTAACTCTAGAACCAGGATCGGCATGCCTTTCAGTACTGTGTGGAATCACAAGAGCAGAGAGGGCTATGTCCCACATGTGTGGTTTCCCACTGTGGTTGCCGAGGATGCTGGACTAGGTGGGCCATTTGGTCTGCTCTGGCATTTTAACCAGAGCTTGGAAAGATACTTTTTAAAAGTAATACATTTCTGTTACACTTCATAGTGTTTAAAAAGTAACTCTTGGCATTGGCTTTATTTTCTTTTGTAAAGGGGAAAAAAAACCCCTTACAATTGATGAGCATGGCATAAAACCTGAAAAAGACCTTAAAAAACAACTTTAACACCAATAGGTAACTTTATTTCCCCTCGTTGTTTTGCTTTTGCAATATACTGTAACTGAGGTATGGCCTCATTATACAGACAATAATTTGTTACAAATAAGTGTGTTCCTTGTAACTTGTTAACTGCAAGTTCTGATTCTAACCTTCTTTTGTATAGGCTTTCAGTGTCTGAGGTTTTGTAGGTAAGCTCTAATCCAGAAACTTTATTGGTTGATTAGAGGCTTTTGGCATCAGTCACCGCTCCCATAGTTGTATGTTTGCGGTTGTGTAAAATGTTTGGGGAAAAATAGTTGAAAAGGTATAATAATGAAAAACTTTCTAACTTGTTCTTGCAGTTGAAATGGCTGCTGATTATATAGAGAGACTGGTTATGTTTAGTAAGTGGAAAGTTAATTCATGCAACATATGCATAATATTTAAGGACATTTTCTGTCCATAGATAATTTTTTTCCAGTCTGTGAAACATTTTTGTTTTTTTAATGACTTTTAATCATTGTCCCTTATATGCTGTTAAAGATTACTAACCAGCCACTTTCCTGTTCTTTCTGGATAAATCACGAAATGCTGACATTGTTGTGTTTTCTCATGTCTTCTATATATTTTTATTCCTTGGAGTACATCTTTTTCCATCAGCTTTTCCACAAAAAACATGTAGATCCGTTCCTTTGGCAGCGTAAAAACTGTGAAGCAGTCAGCTGTAACGAGTTGGCTTTTGTCAAGAAAATGAAACTGATTCTCAAGAACCTCTCTTCCAAGATGGATGGGTTCTGTCCACATTTAAAGGAGACTCTAGTCTCAGATGCTAAAAAAAAAAAAAGACAATGGTTAAACTTTTCCCCTTTATCACTTTTGAAAAATGATTACAGCATTAAGTGGAAATTTGCATAAATGTCAAATGTAACCTAAATTTAATATATCTGGGTGGGGTCCGAAAGGGAGGGGATGTTAACTTTGATCCAAGAGACCCAGATGGATGGATTTATAGTTTCTTTAATATTAAAAATTTTGATCTACAAAAATGTAGTTGGCACAGCAAGCCATGGGTTTCAAATTAACACAGGCTCAAAATCCATTGTTAAATCTTGAGCTGTTTTCAAAATTATGAGTCTCTGGGGAGCAGTTGAAATGATCTCCCCCAAAATAAGAATAAAATGAATTTTGGGGGGGAAACACACAACCCTGTCTGGCTCTTGCTGAGACTTTGGGACAAGCTTCACTTGAGTGTACTTCAAGCTTCGGAAGGGAGTGTTGGGAAATCAGAAATTCCAGAGGCAGTTTTTAGGAAGAGGACCATAAGACACTACTTTTTACGGAGTAGACCATTGGTCTGTACAACTCCGTGTAGCCTACTCCAAGGGTGGAAATCCTGAAATCCTTCTGAACAAGGTGCAGCTCTCCCAGCACTCATTCTCTCTCTCTCTCTCTCTCTCAATCAATCAATCAATCAATCAATCTATCTATCTTTCTTTCTTCTCTCTCTCTTCTTTTTCTCATTGAGTTACCTGAGTGAAAAGATATTTTCTCATGCATTTCAGTTTAAGGCCTAGAGCTTCCAAGTCAGAACAACCCCTCCCATCGCTTCTGAGGTATAGGTGTTGTTGCATATGTTAAAAAGTAGCATGAAACTACCCTTGAATACAAAGGTGACCAAGCTGCTGCTCTCTGGATAGTTTGACAGCTTCTGTCTGTCCCAACTAGTACATCCGATGCTTAGAATTCTGGGTGTTACTGTCAAAATCCTTTGAAGGACCCCTGGTTCCCTACCCTTTTAAGGAAAAAAAAATAGGGGAAACTTTCCAAGTTTAAGTAGCTGGAGCTCTTTCTTCAGTGAAACTGAATGTTCTGCAAGGCTGATGGTAGAAAGAGTGACTGAGGCATTAAGGCCAAACTATGATTCTGCATTGATTACAAAGAAAATCCAGGTTGTAAAAATAAATGAGTTTGGTCCACTATGTTTCTTATTCCCTTTTTTTTCCCCTTCCCAGGAGAAAATGTAGAACATAACCTGGGTTGTAAATCTGCTTTATAATTCACATGAGAAAGGGTGGAGAAACTCTTTTTATGTAATCTTCCCAGAAACTGAATGGCACACAAGCTAGGATACTCATCCAAAAATTCACAGGCAGATTAGGCTTTTCATTATTTTCTATAGTTCAACAATATTTCACTTCACTTAGCCATTGACTGACACAAATGTTGGTTGTTCCATGTCTCTGGATATAAAGATAAGAAGGGAGTAGTGGTTGCAGAGTGAAGATGGGGTGAGAAACATTTAGCCTTGCAGCCATTTTGAACTACAGCTCCCATAAACCCTCATCATTAGTCGTGGTGGTTGAGGCTGATGAGAGTTGTAGACCAAAATAATTGGTGGGTTAAAAGTTCTCCACCTGTTTGTTAAATGTATGCTTCTTTGGCTTGGTGAAGATATGCCAAAACAATGGCACTTCCACCATGCCTAGTCCCAGAAATAGATTAAAGGCTCTCCCTTCATCCCAACTGCCCTGGCCACACTTTCTTTTCCACTGCTGTGTTTTAAACAACATATACAATACTGTTACAACTGTGTCCTTTAAAGTTCGTAACAGAGGAGAGTTGTCACTGCCATAAAGAGCCTGGGGGACGGTGGAGATGACAAAGAATACAGAAGGGCACCAACGACTTTAAAAGAAATTTACATGCTATTTGCAAACTGCTATTACTACTAGATGTATCACTTTAAACTGTAGTTTTGACTTCCAGATTGTGGTGATCAGAATTACTTTTGGAATCTTGTTGAAGTAGCTAAGCAGTTTTCAGCTGAATGAACAGAATGCTGCTAAGCTCATTAGTAGTAGACAGAGCTTGGAAAAGTTACTTTTGCAGGCAGGAGTTCTCAGAATTCTCTCCGCCATCATGATCATGGGTTTGCTGACTGCGGGATCTGGGGAGTTATCCAAATAATTTTCCTGAGCTCTGGTGGTAGGGCAGAACAAAACTGTGAATAACTTGTTACGAAGCAGATCCAAGTGGTTGATTCCAAAGTAAGTTAACTGAGCCAAAGTCTCAGTGAGCAGAGCAAAGAAGCCACCTTTTTTGACAACTGTTCCCAGAATCCTACAACCAGCATTGCTACTGGCAGTTGTTGTCATTGGCAGCTGTGGGACTTCAGTTGCGTTCATCTTAATGGGAGCTGAGTTCAACTGCGTCGGCTTCCAGCCCAGGATTTCCCACATCAATTTCTCTCAGTTGGTTACTCTCAAGTGTTTGGATGTTAGCTACCGTATTAATTTCTTACTGGCCATCTTATTGGGGATGATGGGAGTTATAGTCCAAAACTTTTAGAGGCTGTTTAGAGGCCAGTGGCAGCCAGAGGAGAATGAGTGGGCAGGAAAAGGATGCTTTAGCCCTTTCCCCGGTCTAGCAGGTCTCTCTTACTGATCGCCTCAGCCCATTTTTAAACCATTCTTTCCCCAGTTGGCTTGGAGACCAGACGTAAGCCTGGCTGAATGTGTTTGGAAGCTGCAGACTGTGTACAGAATGCAGAAGAGCGTTGGGAGGTGGTTGGGGGTGCGGTCTGAGTGTCACCTGCCTGCCATTTCTTCTGAACAAATGCCCCACCCTATAGGTGCCCTGTCTCAGCAAACACAGTTTTTGGGAACACACATTGTTCCACCCTCTGAGCTTAAAGCCAGAGGCTTATTATTCAGTGTGTATTTCTCACGATTTGCCTTTAAGATACTTGAAGCAATTTATTTTTATGAGTCAGAGATGTGATGAAGGTGGATCCAGTCTTTGGCTTGTGCTTCCATTTGCAACCTTGAGCCCATAGAACTAAATCTTCAGCTTTTTCAGTGGCACCTGAGCTGCAATGGGCATTGCATGTATTTTTGCAACTTTCAGCTTGTCTTAATTGTGTGCTTTCCTATCTGGGGAATTGAGTGAAGCTAGAAAACTTGAATGCCCACATGGAAATTTTCAACAAAATGCAGTCTTTAGAGAAGAAGTGTGTCTGAAATCTTAACTTAGCGATAAGACATATGCCAGTTTCTGATGCTATTGCATAGTGGGTGGAGGAATTAATTGTTCTTTAATTGCAGTGGTATGATAGGGCTTGGCTGTTTATGCACACTCTTACATGCTATGCTACAGGTAATCACCAAAGTTGCAGTTGTACTTCTTAGTTTGTACCCAGTAAAATATGACCGTGTTGTGAAGTCTGCACAGTCAGCTAGTTTAACATGGTGTCTTAGAGTTTCTCAGATACACATGGTCTTTTCAGTAAGGTTAGCTATTCTTTCATGTACTTAATTTTAACAGGAAGTAGTTATGGGGGGTTATCTGAGAGAGGTTTGGTTCAGCCTTCCCATTCTCTGTTCAACCCTTCACCCCAATTTCCTTTTCATTTATGACATGATTTCTCAGACTGTTATAGTTGTGAGTTCTGAAATTGCAAGTGTTGTGTCAGCTACTGTGGAAAAAGTGGACTGCTCAGACCAATTGTGTATTTGCGGTAGTGATGTTGCTTTTAGTTGAAACTGGAGAAGCCCCTTCTTTTAATGATGGAAGGCGTTGGTGGTTTCCTCTTCCATTTAAGCAAGGAAAACATTTTGTAGCATGTTTCTTCATCTCTTAATTGCTTTCTTGGTAGCTCATCATCTTCCACAAACAAAACTGTTGGAAAGCTTCTCTTGCATTTGCATTGGTTGGGTTCACTTTCATATGAATGGTTCTGCTTCTGGCTTGGAAATGCATCTTCTGCTTTGTTAGCTGCATTGACCTATTCCTCAGTAGCAAATTTTTGAAAAACAATGGAGATTTAATGAGATTACACGTTGGAATGGGTAGACGTGTACAAACCCACGTTTGCTTGGTTGAACTTTGAAAATCCAAGATTTATTAATGGGTGGATGTGGGTGAAAACGGATTGTGTATGTATTTTTCTTTTTTTCCAGTGTGTTACATCAGCTCTTTAAATTTACTGTAATTAGCAATTATTAAAATTAGTTGATAAGTTAATTAGGATTCTCCCTGTAGCAATGAACGGCTAGGCACATAGTCTTGGCACTCGTGCTCAGGTTCAGTTGGAAGGCAGCATCTGAACCAAACGTTTGTGGGCTCTTCTAGCTGTGAGCCAGAAAAGCACTAGATGATACATGGCAGAGGCAGGAGCTTGAGAGTATTGTATTTTCAACTAAAATTCCCAGAATACCCCAGCAAGAGTGGCTAATGATCCTACTCACTGGGGAATTCTGGTAATTTGGTAGTCCAAAAACAAGTTTTCTAGGCTCTGGGCAGAAGTGGGATTAATTTTTGTTTTACTAGGATCCTGCAGTCTACCAGTCAGAGCCAGATACAAAATGGTGGCTCAAGAGCCAGCATCCATTATTTTATTACTTACCTGCCCAGATCAAGATTTCTAACACAGTGTTTTAAATACGACCAGGTGAGCAGAAAAAAGACCAAAGCAGCCAAGTGTTATTCGTGTTTTATAGATCACAAATACTGCAGTCAAGAGAGAAGCAATAAGCATGAGGTTTGCTTTTGCCTTGCTCTTGTTGTAACTGGAAACCTTTAGAGACTGTCTGCAAAGTGCCAAGAAATCTAGTTAATAGATCCTAATAGCTTTTCTGCCCAGAACTTAGAAAAGTTACTTTTTGGGGACTGGTCATGTTGGCTGAGCTTTTTGGGAGTTGTGGTCCCAAAAGGCAGCATTATTACTCTCTGATTCTATTCTCCTCTGTCATAGCAGGAAAGACTACATGGTCTCTTGGGATGGTACTGCACATGAAGCAGAAAGAGGCAGTAATATTACTGCCAAATGAACGACAAATGGTACAGTCCAGAAAGATGACATTCTGGTATCTGGCTATATGTATTGTACAGATGAAACAGGACTGGTGTAATCTGCAGAGGCCAGTGCTAGGACTTTGGCTGCTGTGATTTGTAACTCTCCCCATCCAGATCTGATGCAAGATATTTTGCTGCCTGAGACTGAAGAACAAGATCATATCTCCTTCCATGTCATGTATGTTAGCTGACTGGACTGGAAGTTGATCTTTCTCCAGTATTGATGAAGGGACAGCATCCTTCACTACACCAAATGGCAACAGACTTATTTAAAAAGGGCACAGGGCAGGCTGTGTGCCACTTAGCTTGCTGCCACATCCGACATCTGCACCCTGAGAAAACTGCCTGAGTTTGTGTTCATGGCAGGAGCAGCCCTGTCTCCTATACACGTGGACACTAAGAACATTTTTTTCGGAAAAAGATGTCACTGACAGGCAAAATAGGCTTTGGCGTGTACGGCTAAGCTACAAAAAAGTAGAATCTGCCCTGATGAACAAGAAAGATGTCCCTGCTTTTTTCTGCTTGCATCATGAGGAGGTGTCTGCTGAGCTCTGTGTACAATTGTTGGGAAGATATTTCAGTAGAGTCCTGAGTTCCAAATGGCAATAAAGTGCAATTGAAGTTTTCAGGCTGTCATTATAATGTAATAATGATTTGTCTTGTTCCAGGTGGGAAGATCAAATATTTATATCATCACCCATCGGTTGGGTGGCAAGTTATTGCACCTTATTAATTAAGTGTGGATTTGTCTTAAGTAACATTTCTCTTCTGTTCAGGCTGGTGCTGGCGACACTGTGACTTTTCTGTTGCCCCAGTATCATATGGTAGTGGGTGTGGGTCTTTAATACTATCCAGAGAGGAATTCTGAGTGGCAGAATGAAAGGATGTTGGAGCACCCCTGAGGCAGAAAGAGGGCAGTTTGGGCCTGTTCAAAGAAAGTGCCATGTTCGTCTGTTTTAGCATAAAATGACCCAACAGAATCCACTAAGTACCGCTGAAATTAACTTCAGGGAAGGAATTTCTATCTTAAACTTTTGTGGACTCAATCCACATTATCAGATGCCAGGATTCAGCTTTGGAGTCTGTCCACAAAGGCTTCATTCTATGTGTCTGGTGAAATGGAGTGAGACTAGGAAGGTTTATGCTGGAAATTGTTCGTCTGAGCTCTGTCGAATTGTGGCATTTCCAGTAACCAGAAGAGGAACTCTGCAGCTCTTCTGTCCTTCTAGTGACTTGAGGTATCAATAGGGGGTTGGCTAGCTCTTTGTGATGGTACGCCAGGCACAAATCCTTAACAGGAGCAGATCACCTCCTTGAAAAACCATGCAGACTTCCTCAGCCTCCTTACTCACCAGCCTATCTTTAACTCTAGCATCAAATCTGAGCCTGCTGGGTCCTCATTGTTAGTCAGGGCAGCCTCTGCCACTAGACAGAATGAGAGAGCCAAGAGAGAGCAACAGGGACATTGTTCGTTCTTCAGTATGCTACGTTTTTCTTACTGAAAGAAACAAGGAGGAGTGCTTGAGGTTGTTCTGCCACTTGTGTCAAAGTAACTCAGCTGCCTTTGGGTACTGTGGTCTGCGTGGGTAAGAGGAGCTATTGGTACTCCAGGCAGCAAAATGGGTTGAGCTAGCCCTGCTCTTGGGTCAACATGCCAGTCTCTTTTTTTCCCTTTCTAAGGTTTAAAGAAAGGAGTGATCATTTAATGAATTGGCTAATCAGTTCCAAAGAGCTTTTTCTTCCTGTTAACAGGACAATGATCATGTTTGAACAAGACACCTGAACAGAGTTCTTTAGAATCCTGGCTTCTTGTTTGCAAACAAGCAGACAAAATATACTCCCCATTTACTTCTCTTTGGCTCTTCTGGCCAGCCAGAGTCCTAAACTAATTAGGAACCTACCAGGGTAGAAGAATTTCAAACAGGGCTCTTGTTATGATGATTCAATGAACAAGCCAGAGTTTGAAACCAGAGTCTGAAGGTAGCTCCCAGGGTTCTTTGAGGAGTGACAAGCCAGGATCCAGAAATAACATGGCACTGTCTGCTAGGACACTGGCTCCCAAACATTGAACTAGGATCCTAGAGAATTCTGGCTTAGCTTCCATAGGTGGATCGTCTCAAAGGACAACAGAACTGCATGCCAGCCCTTGTGTGGGCATAACCCTAAAAGCCTGATCTGTGATCATTATGTTTTAGAGAAAATTTTTCTTGTTGATGATACCTTCAATATACTTCTAATGTGACTGGTCTTGTTACAGACTTGTATGTTTTGTGCACACACACCTTGTTTGTCTCTTTGGGGAAACGGTATTTTTGCAGATCAAGGCTGGTGAATGTTGCTGAATATGCAAAGGAGTTTGCAGCTAATAAGCTTGCTGTCGTATGCCTGGTGCTGAAATGTTCCTGGGTACCCTGTCTTACTGAATTACAGGAATATTTCATTTTATTGTATTTTTTTCTTCTTCTGCCAAACAGCGTAACAAATCCAAAAGCCCCAAACATGTCTAGAAGCAATAGCTAAGGCCTGGGATTCAAGCAGGTCTTCAACACTGCTTAGTAGAGATATTTGTAATAAGATCATACAGACACATTCCATACCAAGACCCTCTAGGGGATTACAAATTGTAGCAGAACCAGCAAAATAGTGAAAAAGTTTTGTCCACAAAACCCAGCCAAGTTTCATAAAAGCTCATTTTTTAAACAATGATGGTTTCTATGAAGGCAATTAATTCTAAACTATACATTTAATGTACAAAATATCCAAGTAAATATTCTTTTTAAAAAAGAGTTGCTTTGCTGAATCAGACATGCATATCAATAACTGGGGAGCCAGAGTTTAGTTTCTCTGAACTAGATGTTTTCCTCTGAAGCACCCTTTCATAATCTGTTAGCTTCTAGATAGACTGGATTAAAACGACCATTATCCCTAGACACGTTGCAGAAGGCAGCTTGAAAAGATATAGGCCTATCAGATAGTCCTGTGGAACAGTTGTGGAAACCTTTGGCCCTCCAGATATTTTGACTTCAACTCCCAGAAGCCCCAGCCAGCATGACAAATGGAAAGAGATTGTGCGAGGTATATTCCAAAAAGCATGGAAGGCCAGATGTTCCTTACTTCTGCTGCAGGGAAGCTAGAGCAGATTTTAGTGTACTTGGGTAGTGTGCAGAAGCTCAGTGTCCCCCTGCAACATTTAGAGTTGTGTCAGTTGCAACATATGGTGATCCTAAAGTGACCCTATCACAGAGTTTTCTGGGATTGAGAGTATGTGTTGCACCCAGAGTCACCTGGGTAGGTTTCCATGGCCAAACAGGAAATCGAATTTTGGTCTCCAAGGTCGTAGCTCAACGCTCAAGCCACTACATCATGCTTCTTCTGTACACCACGCTGGCTGTACCCCATACATATCTATCTTGAAATAAGCCCCATTGAGATCCCAGGTTAATGAATAAAGGATTTCAGCCTCACTTTCTATTGATAAGTCAATGGGACTTAAGTCCTTGCTAATGTTAATATGTTGATTTCATTTGGTTCAAAGTTGAAGTTACTTTGCCTGCATCCAGCCCATTGTCTAGTGGGGTTAAAACCATTTTCAGACATGAACTTCGTACACTGATGTTAAAAAAAACCCAACTTTCCTAACCTCATCTGTGAAGAATGTATTAGGAGAGCTAATATACTTGGCATAGAGTACTGCCATAAGCCCTGTATATGAAGAATTTACGTGTCCATAAGATTTTGCAGGAGTGCTGTTATTTAATATATAAATATCTTTCCAAGATTTTACTATTTGTGCTGAAAAATAAGCCATGTTTTAATTTAAAAGGGCCCTTCCTACAGAGCCTGCAAATAATGTTATCTTATAGGATTTCATGCTTTTATGAATATAACTGTGTTCATACATTGTACTCTTTAGATGGAAATAACCTCTGAGCAAAAGAACATACAAGTATCATCACATATGTGCTGTGATGCTATGTGAACAAGCCTTGGATCCGTGTACTTCTTTGCCACCTTTGGCTGGTACTGGAAGGATAAGTAAGTAGACATCAGCAGATAGTATTCCCTAACTGGGGGAAAAACAATTGAAATTAATCATGTATTTTTAAACCCTAAGTAAAAATGCAGCATCAGTTCCTTTGCATGAATTGGACCTTCTAAGCGTTGTACCAGGACAGCTGAACCTTCCAATTTTAGGTGATGGTGTTTTAATCCTGCTACATATGCTTTTAACATAGCCTTGCTTTTTGTTTATGGGTCTGTTTTCCAGAGATCGACAAGACACTGATTTACTTTTATTTTGCAGTCCAGTGTTGATTTCAAACAAGCTGGGTATGTTTTAAATGACGTCCCACCTTTTCTTCAATGAGCTCAGTCTACATGGCTCTTTTCCTTTCTGCTTTAACCTCACAACAGCCCTGTGAGGTAGGCCACATGGAAAGAGGGAGACTGGCCCAACACCTTCTGATTTTCTGACTCATTTGAACCTAGATCCCTCAAATCCCAATCCAGTACTGTAATCACTGTTCTACGCTGACTTTCCTAGCTCTCCGCTGTATCTTTCCCTAACAAGTCCTACTATCTCCAGCCAGCAGACTATGTGTGGGGCTAGCGAGCGCCAAATTGAGAAGGGCTGCATAATGGAATTGTATTCATCTGAGTGTACTAAAGGGATTGCAAAAGAAAACACAGTAGTCTGAGCTTCACTTGAAGGACTTCTGATTAAGCATATATTATCCAGAAAGTTTCCTCCAAAGCATTCAAAAAAAATTCTTTGGCATCTTTGCCAACTTCTAATCAGTGTTTTAATCATCTCTTCCAGCAAATCAATGTCTAATTTACATGAGATGGTGAAATATTAAAGAAAAAAAACCCTCTAAGTAGTAACAATTACAAAGCCTCCTTTGTATGTGCTAAGCAAATACGCGCATGCACCCCTGTTTGTGCTTCCACAGAGCAACTCTGAGGCTCTCCACAAAAGAAATAAGGGTGCGTGTGTGAGAGACTGTGAGAGCCTTTGGTAATATTGGAAGCACGGCATCATAAAAAGGCTAAAAAAAAAATTCTGGCCTTGGTTGCTGTTGGCAATGCAGGACTTATACAGTTCTCTTATACAAAATGAAGGGGGTGTATTTGGGGGAGCGTTCCCCCTCCAGAGAACAATGCAAAGGTCAACTGTGTTGCTTTGCTCTCCCGTCGCACGATGTGAGTGTGTTTGTGAATGCATCCCTGGAATTCCACTGTGGGATGTGCATCTTTTGAAGCCGATGCTAAAATTACTGCCTCGGTTCTTCCGAAGGCGGATACTGATAGAAGATTCAATGAAATCTAAGGTCGCTGGTCTAGGAGGCGTTGAAAGATACCTGGCTATGATACTATTTCTGATTTAATAATGCGAATGAGAGGCTAGCCCTTTGTAATAATTAGGACTAATTACTGAAGAGGTGTTGACAGATGGGCTAAGAGGAAACAAACTGCCTTTATCCAGTAGCTTAGAGTCAGATTACTAGGCTTGCGTTATCTGTTTCTCAGAAAGTAGATGCTTCAATCATTCACTAAGTCTTCAAAGGTGAAAAGGGATCTTAACAATATGCAGGATTTGGGATGAAGCTATGAAATAAGTCTTTGATTTTTTTTTTAAATGTCTAAATTAATCCCCTTTCCCTAAATTGTCATAGGTTTTTAAAGTTTGAATTATAAATGGAGAATCTGATTAGGATTACTTGGAACAAAGGCAACCAGGTATCAGTGATGCCTCTGAGTGGCAATTGTAGTGGTCTGTGGATTAAGCAGTGGCTGTCCCGTTCCTCTTGTGGCTTGAATAGTAACCCCTTTCTTTCCTCTTTCTGGCCCTGCTTGTTGTCCTCTTTGGAAAGGGACGTTGTTTTAGAATTTTGTGGCTCTTCTTTAGTAGTTTGGCAAGTAGGAAGCAGGTACCAATGACAAGCCAAAGATGAAAATTTTCATAGAAGTGGAAGACTTCCTTCCAAAAGGAGCTCCGTGAAAGGCCACACCACAGTGGGCAACTTAGGAGGAAATAAATGATCCAGATAAAGAGAGAACAAGAAAGTCAAATGTTGAGCAAAATTAGCCAACATAGACATTGGGTTTTTAAAATTTTGTCCATTTGTTTATTTTCATTATACCCTGCCTTTCTCCCAATACTGGGACCCATGATGGCTTATAAGATGAATAAAGAGCACTTATAAATAATGACATAATAAGTTAATATTCTTAAAATATATCAAAACACAGTTGAAAAGCACATCAGTTAAAATGGTACTTTGCAATTATTTTAACCTTCAGTGAGCTTATTGTACTAGCCAAAGGCTGTGACCAGATATTAATTGCAGATCAAGAAATTATACACTGACTATATCTTGTTTCCTTCACACCAGTGAATTGCAGAGAATGGAGGAGAAACCATGCAGCCTTCCAGAGGCTGGACTGCCAAGTGCCAGCTGATGTAGTCAACATAGACCATAATGGGGAACACGAGGAGTTGCACTCCATCAGCCTCTGGAGGACCGCATGATTCCCACCATATAGTGCATTGTATACATGTGTCATGTAGTGAAACAGTGATCTTTGTTCAATAGGGCCTACCAGCTGGTATATTTTAAGTCTGCCACCCCCAGTATTTCTGAAGTACTTAACCCTACCATCTCACTATTTGCCTGTAGAAGTAGAACTGATCTTGTGCAAAATAACATGAAACAAGGCACCTACAGGCTGCCAAATCACAGCAGCAATAAAAGTTTAACATCGCTTAGCTCAGATGAATGACTTAACAGCTAAGGCAGCTTCCCTGGGGTTTCAAATCATGACCCTCTTAACAGATGTTATCCCCACCCTCTAACCAGTCTTGACCCTTGTTTGCTGGAGGGAAAGATGGCGGCTAATAAAGAAGCAGATTTCAATTATTAATATGTTGGTAACAATGGCAGTATTTTAACGAGTGTTTAAACATTTATAACCATTTCATTGTGTGGTAAACTTGGTCATACTTTGATCTAGATTTTCTGGTTTGAGCTAATAGCATTGGTAAAAGGCCTTAATAAATTTGGTTGGAACACAACATGGTCTGATTATGTGATGAAAGATTGACGGTCCAGTTCCTGCCAGCTTGATGGTGTAGCACAATAAAGAGGGCTATTCAGAGCTCAAAGACCAGTGGTTCAAGTTCAGGTATTGTAGGATGGTTTTAAATTCAAGTGATGAAAGCCACTTTTCAGTTTGCTGTGTCTTTTTGTGTCTAGTGTACACAGAAGGCTTCCCAGTCCCTTAACCATGGTTAAGAGGACTCGTAGCTCCTCTGTGAGCGTATGTCCTCTTCACAAGTTACCATGGTACAGCATTACATCTGCTTGGAAGCTAATGCTAACCATGGTTAGCTTTAAAGGTACCATTTGAAATTAGGCTTAGACCCTCCAGTGTTTCTCTGGATTAAAACCAGGCAACGTTTGTAACTTTGGTTATGCCTCCGTTTTTTGACATTTCAGTATTCGTCTCCACCAAGGGCCAGCCCAGTGTACTGGTTTAAGTGTTGGACTAAGACTCAAAGAAACAAGGGTTTGGATCTCTGCCCAGCTGTGGAAACCTGCTGGGTGACCTTAGGCAAGTCAAACTCTCTCAGCCTCCCAAGGCAATGGCAGATGGCACACCTAGTCTGTGCTGCAGTATTTTCACTTACATTACAATAAGCTTTCCTAGACAGCTTTGGAAGCAAAATGTATTTACTAAAGCTAAATGGGACGAGTTTTTTTTAATGAGATTTTTCTTTTAGATTTTTTAAATTACATTTTCCAAGAAAATTCTTGTCACAAATGAAGCCCTCTGAGAAAACACTATATAGAGCTCAACAGTGACGAGTATAATTTCTTAAAGAAAAGAAGGGGAAGAAATTTATCTCCTTTACAGCTGTTCCAACAAACAATACAGTTTTTGTTAACAGTATTTTGATTAATATCTCATCAAAACAGTACAGTTGGCCTTCCATATTCATGGGTTTAACTTTCATGGATTTGATTAGTTGTGAGTTTCTCCAATCCCTGCCCTCTCACCTCAAGCGCTTCTTTTCCTGGGGGAACCTTCCTTCTTCGCAGCTTCGATTGGGCTGCACAGCCCTTTAAAAACCCACCTCTGGTCCTCCTCCTCCTCCTTCTCCGTTATTTTGATATTTGTGGTTTTTCTACTTTTGCAGGGATTCTGCAGCCTCAACCTAGCAAATATAGAGAGCCAGCTATATAATACAGTAAAGCTCTTAGGCAGAATTCATGTGACAACTTATTTAGGAGTAAGTTCCACTGAACTCAGTGGGACTTACTAATGAATAGGCATGTATAGGATTCTGTCTCTCTCTCTCTGAAGAACATTTTTAAACAGATCATTTTTGAAATCTTCAGGTTCTTCTTGACCCTGAACACATGTGATCTAACAAGTTAAACTTTATCCATAAGTTGGTTCCCCCTTTCAGTGTACCAAGCAAAATTTTATTTTATGATTGTGCCAGACCTTGCAAATTTTTAATAGAAAGTTTACTTCTACAGATCTATTATTATTATAATAATAAAATGCTGCAACTTAAAATATATCCAGCACTATTCACTTTCTGGAGAGTTATGGAAAGGTAGGAGAAAGCATACACTTGAACACAGTCTTTAAAAAATTGCTTTTAAAGAAGCATCCCCGGAAATCTCCCACAAAAACAAAATGGGGAAAAAAAATGGGGAGATTTAGTTTACTTGGGAAAGCTACCAAGAAATGAGGATCTCCCTGGCATGTAGATACAAAGAACATAAAACAGCTCTGAAGCAACAGGTTTAAATTCCTGGGAAGCTGTTTAAAATTCCATTTGTGCCCCAGTATTAAATGGGTGTAAAACCAGATCGAGTGTTATGATTTCCCCTAAATAAAACAAAAATTCTCTAAAATGTTAAATTTTCCTCCATTGAAGTGCTGAGAATTTTCTCTTATCTGACAGCCTAATCAAATTTGTGTCTACTCTGAAGTAAGTCCTGTTGACTTCAGGGAGATTTAGATTCACATAAGTGTGAAAAGGATTGCCACATTAGCCCTCTTGGCTAATCCTGTGCCCCAAGGATTCTCTATAAGTAACCAGAAAAGTTACACCAGCTCAAGTGTGTGGTGTTTTCATAGATTGTGTGTGTATCTTTGTAACCTGGAGGTTTTGTCATTGGGGGAGTGGTCTGAAAGAATCAAGAGGAAGTTTTTAAAAAGAGTAACTGATTTCTTGATCAAGATGGTAGCCTCTGGAAATCCAAATAATTAAGGAGGGGGGAAAAGAGTTGTGTTCGTGTTCCTTTAAGATGGCTTGGTATGCCTGCATATTACGAGTGACTTAAAAAGAAAAAGACAATTACAAACACATTATGTTAAAGAAAAGTGTCCAAAACATCCAGTGGTAGATGTTGGGCACCTAACAAGATTGCACCCCCAGCAGTGGCACTTCTGCCATCCTCCTTGAGGCCCCGGGATATATTTCTTCTTGATTTTGTTCCCTGTTCACCATCCTATCCAAGTAAACAAGTGGTTAAAAGAGCAAGGAGGAAGAGCAGCATCTTCTGCTCACCTTGCACATCTCTCTCTGTCTCTGGGTGATTGTTTGGATTGGGCCCAAACATAAAGTACAAGCAGATTGGCAACAGCACAGAGAAGCGGAAAGGCCCACTGAGGGCATGTTGTCCAAGCACCCCTCCCTTCCCACCTCAAATTTTGCACCAGCACCACATATCTTCAGTTCATTCTCCTCTGTGTCTCAGGAAAGAGGTTGGGATTTTGGCTGAGAGACAATTACAGTGGATTTTTATGATGAGGCCTTTGTGGTTTAATCTATTTATCTTGGGAAATGAGCGGATGCTTAAGTCAGACCACAAGAAAGTTGCATCACGCTAGAACTATGATGGTAAAATAGACCTCATAGTGCATGGCACCTTCTGGAATAAATGAAGAGGGTACAAAGCCTTCTCAGTAATTATATTAAAAATTGCCATTGACGTAAATTGCTTCCTATGAGAAGGAATTCAGGTCCCTTGGGTTGCTCACCTGAAACTTTTGTTATTACACATTCAGAGTTTGGAAAAAGTGCCCTTTTTGGACTACAGCTCCCAGAATGCCTCAGCCAACCAGGCCATTGGCAGACTGGCTGGGGCATTCTGGGAACTTTAGTCCCAAAAGGGAACTTTCCCATGCTTTGGATATACTTTTCCAAAGAGTTAATCATTTTGGTACAGCAGGCAACGTTCTTATTTTGAAGTTCAAAATTGCCTTTTTCTTTTTTTAATGACATGCCTCACCTTTTCAAAGAAGAGAACGATGTGAGGTGTCTATCATGTATCATGTTCTTATGCCCTGTGGGTGGGAAAGGAAAGTAACAGAACAGACAAATAAATAAATGGGGTGTTGAAAGTGGCATTCTGTTGAGTTGAGCCGTTGCGCAACGGCATTGCAATCAGCTTACCGTCTTCTGCTGGTTGGCTGCCAAAAATTCTATAATGTTATACTAGGGCTAGATTAATTAAAGAGTAATTAGAAGGGAATAAATCGAGCAATCTTATAAAAAAAAGTTTGTCATGGGAAAAATATTTGTCTAGGATTAATTAGATTTCAAATGAAGTGCAGCTTTAAATTGCTGAAAATTATGGAATCCTTAATTGCAGCTTGGGCCCAATTAATTTCAGATATTATAACAACTTGATATACTTCTACTTCTGTCATTTCCCTACTTTTTGTTTAAAAAAAAAGAGAGAGAGAGAGAGAGAGAGAACCTTCTCTTTCAAATGAGCTTATTTCAGGAAATGTCTGCTAAAATGTCTGGAAGGTGTTTAATTAAACCTGTGCTGTCTGAGGACATTCTTAGCAAGACCTTGCTTACATGCAGTTTGTGCCTGCTCTAGCGGCACCCCTAATTAAAAGGGCCGGGCCAACTGATCTCTAGCTGACAGATGGCTCTGCGTGGCTGGAAGAGCAAGCCTCTAGACGGTAACCTTTTCTGGTGTCCCCGGCTTATCAATTTTCTGCTAGATTGCCATGATTTACCTCGTTCGCACACCCAAATTCCCTTCCAAGCCTGAATGTCCAAGGCTAGATCTGTGCACAACACCACCCCTTCTCCACTTAACATTTGTATATCTTGCATAATGAACTTTTTCAAGGAGAGTGGGCATACTTATGTGAATTTCTGGAAGAGCACATCCGCATGGTTCTCATTTCAGGGAGCCGTTGCGCTCATTCTAGCTCAGTAGCTCTCGTCCTTTTTACCCCATCACCCTCTTTGCATCTACATGTAGATGTTGCATCCCCCTTGCTAGATGTAGCATATGAATAAAAAATATTTTATATTATTTATTTCACATCTGAAATTCTCCAAACATGCATAAATGTCAGCAAAGGATATTTCATGCTGATATGGGATGGTACCATACAACAGGCAAGCAGCCACATTTTGTGCTAGCTGCAACTTCCAGGCCAATCTCAAGGGTGATTCTTCATAGCTATCATTGTAGCAGTCTAATCTCAAGGTTACAATATGTGCACCAGAAGTGATGATAATTTATTTTCTAAATGTGTATGACCAAGGTCCTACATGGAGGTTGCATAATCTAAATCTCTCATATGGAGTTACATATACAGTACCTTGTACTATGTAACCTTTGTGTTCAGTGGCAGTGTTGCCCAACTGAAGGCACACCTAAATTTGCAACCAAATGTACATGTCTGCACATCTGGATATGCAACTCCATTTCTGCAACCTTGAACTAAATGCGGTTGTTTAGCATTGGACAAAATTGTTCAACAGCCCATGAGAGGCTTAGGCACATGTAAGATACCATCAGGATTCTAGCCTGTAACTGAGCCACGAGGTGAGTATAAACATTCATGAAGTTTAATTTGGACAAACATTTAAAGCAGCAGATAAGAAAACAGGAACTAATTTCAGACTGAAAAGCCAAACCTTAAAAAAAAAAACCCTGACAGTGCAATTCTGTATCTGTCTAGTGAGAAATAAGTCCAGTTGAATTCAATGGGGCCTACTCCCAGCCAAGTGTGTATTCTATTGCAGACTAAATGCTGTTAAAAACTGATGAAAATGGGATAGATTTTTTTGGGCTTCTTCTGAACATGACTCCAGGCGGAATTCTTTATTTGGAGTGTTAAAGAGGCCCCTTCCCAGGATAGGCACTCACTGAATTTCAATGGCAAAGGCAATTGGAGAGGGGTCTCCATTGGATCTCAACAAGCGCATGGATACATGCATGATAAGGCAGACCTGTGGAAATTTAGGTCTTAGATCTTTGGGGGTTTTAAAGGCCAAGTAGGTTTTGAGCAGGTGTGATCAGTGTGTCATGTTCGTTGATGACCTAAGATAGCCTGTAAGAGGATGTATGTCTGTTTTGTAGTATGACATGTCAAAAAATGTTGTAGTGATGATTGCTCTTGTTCAACGTTCCAGTCAACTTTTGCTCTTTTCTGGGATATTCCATTCTGTTCCTTCATTCTTCCTCAGCAGTTAGCCTATATTCCATGACTACTAAAACTTGTCCACTCCTCTTTGAACTGCTTTTGGAGACTTCACATTATCGGACGTTTCCTCAGTCAATCAAAGGTTTGTTTGCCTAGAAATTTTGTTAGTTCCCTGTTTGTTCATGTTGTCAGTTGTCCCTGTTTTTTAGTGAGTTGTTTTATTCATTTTTTTAGGAGATCTGTTTTGTATCTGTTCTAATGTAAACTACTCTAAGAATGCGTCAACTATATGTGGATAACTATTTGTATACAGGGTGTTATCCATCTTTTCTGATAGACTCTCATAGTGGTTGACAATAAGCAGTGCAAATAAAGTATTGCTAACAAAGGCCAAGATCCTACATGCATGCAAAATGCTGGGTGTTTGCTGCTGTCACTTCCTGGTGAAGAAAGAGGGAGGGAAGGAAGTAATTCAAACCTGTAGGGAAGCAGCTGGTCTCAGCTTGATCTGGAGTGAGGGCAAGAAATGAGGGTGTACTCTCTGGTGGAGTTCACCTACCTTTTTCTTCCCCCAGGAGCTCAGAGCAGCTGGATCTTCATGGTGTGAATATCTTCCCAGCTCTTCCCTGTGGTAAGATGGAGCAGCCGCAGGCTTTCCTGAGGCTTGACAGCTGCCGGATGTGGGAGATTTTTGGATGCGCACAAGGGGAAGAAAATAGCTTTCTGTGCCCCATCTAAAAAGTCTCATGCAATCTAAGGTGAGCTTCCCCTTGTGGAAGTCACTAACCCGAAACCAGCTGCAAACTGATACTCACTGACCCTAGAAGTTCTGTGTATCTCTCATGACTGTTAACTATGACAGCCACCTTCTCTGTGAATTCATAAATCTACTTTTAAAGTTCTCTCACCTGGTGGACACTACAGAAATGGTGGTTGTGAATTCCACTAACTATTTATCAGTTAACCTTTGTGTCTCACCTTTCCTCCAAAGAGCTCAAGGTGGCATATGCACCTCTCCTATCCCCTGCTTCATCTTCACAACTGCCCCACAGCGTTGAGATCAAGCTATGAGAGAATCAGTGGTCACCCAACGAGATTCATGGCTAAGTGGAGACATGAACCTAAACATGTTTACACATGTTTGACACCCTCAGCTGGGCTGCATCCCAACAGTGTTTTGCACAAATACATTTTTTATGGAAATCAAGATCCTGGGGAAGAAAGCTATACAGATGAACCCCAGTGCCTTTGGCATTAAATTAATAAGGGGGTTATTTAGTTTTTCGTCTGTTTCATCATTGCATTGTGTCTAAGAATTTATGTCTCTGTGGGGGGGGAGCCGCCACATTTTTCTCCGCACACCCCTCAAATTTACAATATGGAACCTCCTCAGGAAAAAAAAATGATCTGCCCAACTTCAGCTGCTTTCATGCCACATTTTAAAGTTGCATATGTCAAAGCATAGGCCAAATTTGGCACTCTTCTAAATTTTGATTTCTCTTCCACTCTCCTTTTCGGGGACCATTTCCATGTTGCCATGCTGTTTGGCTGTCTCAGAAACCTTTGCTTAGGAAAGTTTTTGCAGTGCCCAGAATGTTTTAACTGTGTTTAGAAAGGTCAGCCAACTGATAGCTGAAGGCAAATGTGTCAGAGTGAAAGACTGAAAAAAAATTATCAGTGTGACACACCGGGAGTATTAGAATGATGAATGTTTATGTTAATATATGGGTGTACGTATTGATTAATAGCTTTTTTTTGTTTCACTGACTAAAATATATAAATGGCAATGAAATCCATATGCTAGCTTGGTGTCCTAAAATAATTACCATCCTTCTTAGTTTTGCTCCTTTAGCGAATGCATGTTTTCATATGGAAAGTAGTTATAAGGAAATTTCACAACACACAGATGGAAGCATTTGGAAGTGATCCTTACGGCACCAGCTCAGATTCCAACATTTTCTGAGAGTCACATTCAATACCGCTTCATTTTACTTAGAAGACATTATTTACTCCAAGTAAAATACTCCCAATTTGGAAGGTTTGCCTGTTTGTGGTTAGCAAGAAGGATGGCTGATAAAAGTAACTTTAAATACCTATAGAGGTCTCAGTGGCTGGCTGTTTAAATCCATAATTAATTTACTTCTCCTATGCTTCTTGAGTTAATGTAGATAATCTTGGACTATTCTCTTTGTTAGTTAGGTTGGGGTGCAAATAAAAATCAACCAATCAATAATCTGTGGCATTGTGATTTGGTGGATAATGAATGCCGTGCTTATTGCTTGATTTATTCAATCTGTATCACACCAGTCTCTCACAAACGGATCTCAAGGCAGCTTAACAGTAAATGCGAATACACGCAGTGAAGGAAAACAGTAAAAAAAAAATTAGAATGTAATTTTTTTAAAAAATTTTTAAAGAGCAAATAAAACCAAACAGAACATTCATTCAGTAAAAAAAAAAAAAAAACACCCTTTGATAGCGACTGAAGTTGGTGGCTAAAGGCCTTCCTGAATGAAATCTCCTTGCCTGCCAGTCGAAATGCGGCAGGTAGGGATCCAGGTTGTCATGTCTTGGGAGTGACCACTGGGAAAGACTTCCCCTTGCGTGGAGATGTTATTGCTCATTTCCCGGGTTTGTCTAATCACTGTTTACTGTGGCATACTAGTCAGACAAGTGATGGTTTGTGTTAATGTCCATATCTCAGACAAAAACCATGGTATGAAGTGGATTGGCAAACGATAGTTTAGACGTGGGGCTGGTTTAGCTCTAATCATAATTAGTCCAAATTGGCCCTAGTTTAGCCAGGTGAGATGTAAATCTTTTTTTACTGTATGCATTTGTGTTTCCTGCCCTGAATATTGTGTATAGGGTGGAGTTGATGAAGATTTAATGGGTAGAAGATCAGGGCATTAAAATCTGTCTGGCATCTGTCTTAAATGTAGGGTGCTGGCAGCATTTATTGTTTGAATCTGTTGCAGCAGAAAACAAAGCACATTCGGTCAGTCAAGATGGAGGTGATGACAGTTATCAAGTAGCAACTGTTATCGTATAGGCTGAGGATAAAAATCAGCCGTGTGTTGATGGCACACTTAACATCTTCGTGTTTAAAACCTCCAACGACATCACTGTTGCGTCATTTTGTGAGTCTCTGGAAACAAGATGGATAATGCTTAAAACAAAAGTATCATTATTACAGGATGTTTTCTAGTTACGTTGATTTTTTAATTTCAAGTCTGTTGGGGAAATTTCATGTCTGTTCAGAAAGCATCAAGCTTAAATATAATTGCTAGCCAGACGTTGGAGCCGAAATGCCCTGAAGACACCAGATTCTCTCTAATTTTGGAAGCTAAGCAGGGTCAGCCCTGGTTAGGACTTGGGTGGGAAACCACCAGTGAGATCAGGTGGGCTGCATTTCAGAGGAAGGACGTGGCAAAACCACCTTTGCGAATTTCTTGCCTGAGAATGCCCTATGAAATTCATGGGGTCTCCATAAGTTGACAGGCAACTTGAAGGCATACATGGACAGACATTTATTGCAAAGAAAGCAAATGGTGAGAGAGGATATAGTTAGAAGGACCTGATGGTGCTAACTTGCTGAAGTGAATTTGGTCTGGGCTTGGTTAACACCTGGATGGGTGATTGTCTTAGAATCCCCATACACACCATTGTGAGTTTAACTTCTGGAAGAAGGTGGGGCATAATTGGAATAAGTGAACCAAAAATGCCAAGAAGTTCTTCATGTTTAAATAATTTTGCTGTAAAGATAACATCTGTTTGTAATGTATATATGTACTATAGTGCATTCTTAATAGTCTAACCATTCTGACTGTGCTGTGCTTTGGAATTTTATGGGGTTTTTTGAGGGGGGTTGCTGTTTAACAGCCTCAAGAATATCATTTTTCACACTAAGGCTAGAGTGGTTAGTCTGTTCCTTTTCAGACAAATGCAGTATTTTGACGTAATTTCTGGCATTTAAAAAAAGAAAAGACTTTGTATTAAAAGATGATGTTTTCTCCTGTTTGTACATGTGCAACAGGATTGCAGTACCAGTTAATAGTAATTTCATGCTACTTCCAAACATCTATAAATCATGAGTACCACATTTCTGCATACAAAGTGTTAAAATCCATGAGTCAACTCTAAGTATGATTAAGGCTTGATCCAACCCAGTGAATGAAAGGCATCCCTTTAATTGTGTTTTGGAGACTCATCTGCTTGGCCACTCTTGAGAGCAGGTTACTGAACTATTTATGTTATTTTTATCTGTATTTCTTTAAAGTGGGGTGGGCAAAGAGCAGCCTATGAGCTGCAGTTGACCCATGCAACCCCAAAAGTGTGGCCCTCAAAGCCCCAGGGCTCCTCCCAAAATTTAATTTGGGGGCAAGTTTTCATCCCAAACTGCACCCCGAATGGTTGAAAGTGACTAATATCACTTCCATCCATATTGGCTGTGCTTGTTGGCTTCCACCTCTCTACAGTTGTCCACCTCTGATTTAAAGTAAATTTTGCCTTTCTCCCCTGCCAGGGATTCAGGGCAGCGTATCATGAGATTAAAAAATGGGTGCCAAAAAAGAGCGCAGTGTCTGGGATCCTGTTGGTGTTTTACGCATGTGTGAGATCCCTGTAGAATCAGTTGGATGTTTTTGTCTGACAATAGAACATCTGTGTTCAGTTCAGGGTTGCAGAAGTTGAGTTGCACCTATGGTCCCATGTTGCATGGATGTGCAGTACATGTGGAAGCACATGCTCATTTCTGGTGCATCCAGTTCTGCATTTGATGTTTGGGTTCAGTGGTGCAAACTTGCCATTCATGGCAAGGGTTGCATAGAACCATTAATATGTAACTCTGCATGTGGAGATATATGCTACACTACCCTGATGCAGAATCTTGACCACAATAAATTATAATGTTAAAATGCAGCTAAAACAGATTCTCACATTATGAAAATGAATTTTAAAAGCATATTGCTCTTTTCTTTTTTCTTCAAAAAAATGCAGCAGATCTGGTTAAAAGCCCCTTCCTCGGGAGCTGTTCAGTTGCTAAAGGCCCACCTGCATAAAAAAGGTCTTGGTGTGCTGATGGAAGGACAGCAGGAGGAGACCATCCTACTGTTCATTGGAAGGGAGTCCCATAGCCTGGAAACAACTCAGCTTACTTTGATTCTGGGACACCAGGTAACATACAAGACTATGGGGACCAGCCTGGCGTCAGCAAAGCTGTTGTTCCATTTGTATTCAGATGGTGCTGTGGGTTCACAGGCCTTGATGAGGTGGATTCATCATCTCATCCAGCAGGGTGCATGTTACATTATGTTGTGGTGCCCAGAACTGAACACCGTATTCCAGGTGAGGTCTGACCAAAGCAGAATAGACATGGTACTATATTTCTCTCAGTCTAGACACTATACTCCAGTTGATGCAGGCTAGAATCACATTGCCTTTCTTAACTGCCACTAAGTTTTGACTCATGTTTAGCTTTTGATCTATTAATATTCCTTGGTCTCTTTCACGTGTACGGTGGTCCAGCCAGGTGTCACCCATCCTATATCTGTGCATTTCATTTTTTCTGCCTAAGTGTAGGACCTTACGTTTCTCCCTGTTGAAATTAATTTTGTTCATTTTGGCTCAGTTCTCTAATCTGTTCAGGTCATTTTGAATTCTGATCCTGTCCTCTGGGGTATTAGCTACCCTTTGTCATTTGGTGTCATCTGCAAATTTGAGAAGAATTTCTTCTATCATGGAGGATACTTGTACTGGTACAACAGGGAGGACTAGAGGGAACTTGCTGCTTTCTCCGTCTCCTTTAGTGGATTAACTGAAACAAGGAGTGTGTTTTTCGGTCGAGAAACTTTTTTTCTTTCATTGACAAGCTGCTGTAATGAAAATGCTGCACAAGATTTGCTCATACCAATTTAGCTGTAAAAGGGGATTTGGAAGTAAGGTTGCAATCCTGTACCTGGAGAATTAGGCCTGTTGAACTTGACAGGGGCTTACTTTTGAGTCGACCCACACAGGATTTGTGCTATAGCAAGTGCAAAAAATGTAAATGTGTGTGTGTGCCAGCACTTTGAAGGCAAGTTTCTAATTCTTTAATCTTACTTCCCTTTGCAAGGATGGCACCTGGCAGACTTGGAATTTCCAAAAGAATAAGAAGGATTTCATATATTTGATCGGTAGCACACCTGGATGTGTCAGATTCTTTTGCGTCCATAATTATGCTTGCACACCTGCTGGTTTGAGTCCCTCAATTGGTTTGCCAGATGTACCTAGCTGGGTAGGAGATTTATTTCTGGTATACCTGACATTGTGTGTGTGTGTGTGTGTGTGTGTAATTTCTTTGGCCAGCGTCTCTTGACTCCTTTTAAAAGTGAATGGAAAAAATAGCATTTTTGTTCTCAGCTCTTGATGCTTGGGCTGTCGGGGCTGGTATTGGGGGACACTGTGGGGAGGAGAACAAGTATGATATTTTACCAGCAATTTTGTTTTTGCCTCAGCGTGTGATGGAAATGCGAGTGACAGGGGTGGGAACAGGCAAGTTTCTGGATTCGGCTGGAGTTTTTCCTGTGGGAATGAGTTAATGTTTCTGAAGCTCTGAGAGGTTTGAAAATTTTGGGGGGAGGCAAGGTAATCTTTCTGACATTTGCATATTTGAAAACACTAGAATGAATTAGCAAGCAAGGGGTTTTTGATGGCAATCTAGAGTGAAGGTCAGCTTTGGAATTCCATAAATTAACCTAAAAATTAATACAAAAGGTGGTTGCAGGATATTTAGTGGAATGCCACAGGTAGAGCTCGGAAACAGTGCTTTTTGGGGGACTGTGGTTCCCCATGCTGGCTGGGGATTCTGGAAGTTGTAGTACAAAAAAGCAACTTTTCTAAACTTTGAGAGAGGGATTATATTTTACTGGCCAGTTTGTGTTCTGGTGTCTGGAGAGATTTTGCTGCCAGAGGCAATGGCCATTCTCTGTACATTTCCATTCTCTGTGCAAAACCAAGCAGGCCGTTGCATCTTTCTTCAGTGCTGGTGCTGAATAACATCCACAGTTGACTAGCCTTAGAAGACCCAAGACAGGCTTTGAGAGGAATGGCTGGGCGCTTGGCAGGAACTGCCACACGAGACCTTCTCTTTGTTCTTCCCAACAGTAGAGCTGGCCTTTCATATTTACCTTTTTTTATGAAGTAGAAGTGGTTCATTTAGAGGCAGAAGTTGGCTTCTGAATGATGGGAAGATTAGAGATCTGAAACAATGAACAAAAACAGCAGCAACAAAAAAGTGTTTCACAACCCACCTTGGATTTAATTGCATCAGTAAGCACCATCTGGCAAAACAACGTGTATTCACCTTTGTGCACAAATGGATTTGGAGGAGGATTGCAAGCAGCTATTTCTACCACCCCCTTGTGCTTGAACGCCTAGGAATCCTCAGTGACAGTGCCCTTGTAAAGACATGCATTCAGAGCATCAGTTTCATGCCAGCTTAATAATAACCCTCCCTAGGTTCACACACACAAACTTGACTTCTGTCAGCAAAACCGTTGCGTGTTGGTAATTAGGAAGAAGAGAAATCTATTAAACTTTGCCTCATCTTTCCAGATAGCCTCTGGGATGAGTCTGCTTTATTTATTGTCTCCCTCCCTAGACTGGCATATTTCTTCAGAACTGCTCCTTTGCTTAAAAACGACAACTCCCCGTGGCGTGTCTTCACAGCAGTCATCTTTTAAATCACAATGCGCACGTGCCGCTGTTCTGCCGAAGTTCACTAGCGTATTGGCGTAGTTATGGAAATGACAGGACTTTTTTTTTTTTTTTTGGAAAAAAAATCCAAACATGATATTTTGGTAACAGCGGCAATCTAACAAGGACATAAGCTGCAGACACCAAGAGGCTGAAGCAACTGAGGGAGCAGCCTCGTAAAAGAGTGTAATCCATCAGGATTGATGAGTGACATCATAAAAACTGACAACCAGAGTGGTTTACATCAAAGACTGTTGGATTTGTCATCTTATTGCGTGTGAACATTAGGGTAGCTTGTAAAATCTCTTTCACAGTGAGCTTCAAGTTGGAATTTGGAGATTCTATCCATTATAATAAAACCCAAGATAGAAAGTGATCCCTCCCTGAAAACATAGCTCACTGTGGCTGTGAAACAGAGAAATCTACAAAGCAAAATGAGAAAACTTTAAACAAGGATTTGGGATGAAAATTACCTTAATTTCCCATGAGACGCTGATGTCATGATCCTAAGTGTACTTATTTCAGATGCCTTCTGGAGTAATCAATGGGATTTATGTCTTTGCAGACATGCTACAGTTGGGCTGAAAGCAGTTTTGGTTTACCTGACTGCACCCGCCAGAGAGAAAGAGATCCACAAATCTTCGCGTTTGAAAACATCTGTAATTCTCCAAACATGAAAAGCAAATTCTTTGGCAGATTTGCAATGATTGGCACCCATCATTATGATATCTTTTTTCCTTTTTAAAGAAAGCCATGCTATGAGCATGGGCAATAAAGTGCAGACTACTGTAGGGGACAACTGCTTCTTTGTATGGAAAGCAATATCTGTGAAAATCCTTGAGAATGCTCAGTAAATATAATCTTATACACTTGTGGGGCTGGGGGTGAGAGAAGCATGCCAGATTAAATTGTGATATGCATGGACATCTGGAAAAAAAACTTAAAGCCTAAACTGGAATATTTTTCTGTGAAACAATCTGTGATTAATTATCCATGCAAATATTTAATTTATCTGTGTTTTAAGTATGGGGCAGTTTGTGTGCTGGAGTTTGCCTTCAGATGGTGGCATTGCCAGAGTGAAAACAGGAAGAGATTCCTGCCCCCTTAATGGTTGAGTAGAAGAGGGGATTT
The DNA here is from genome assembly GCA_948474755.1 of Ctenosaura bakeri. Lineage (NCBI taxonomy): Eukaryota > Metazoa > Chordata > Lepidosauria > Squamata > Iguanidae > Ctenosaura > Ctenosaura bakeri. The sequence goes on from CAOLHI010002146.1 coordinate 252,843, forward strand.
CAGCAAAGGTTGCTTGTGCAATCAGGTAACAGGTAACATCTACTGAAATGCTACTTCTACATGACTGTTAAAGAGATGGCTCCTCTTTTCAGTATCCATCATCCATCTCTTTGTTTATATCCTGTCTTTCTCCCAAATTGAGATGCACGGCAGCTTACAAAAAGGCATAAAGTACAATAAAAATGCACTAAGAAATGCAAAATTAAGATGAAAACTGTACTAAATAACAAAAGAAGTAAAAGCAATTTAAAATCTTCTCCTAAAATGAAAATTTTAGACCATGCCAACCTTATTTAGTAACATCATGTCCCAAGAGCCAAGTAGTTTGGCATTTTCTGCAAGAGTTTGTTTCACTGTGTTCAAAGTGAGGTATATGGACAGCAAGTGGCACTGTTTTGCAAAGCTATGGCAGAGCGTGGAAGAGGGTAACGAGAATGATCAAGGGGCTGGAGCAACTCTCCTGTCAGGAAAGATGATAACCTTTAGGACTTTTCACTTTAGGGGGCAAAAAGGAAGCTACAATAGTGGGGTATAGATAGATAGATTAGATAGACTCTTTGTCTGATCCAGCTCTTCTTAGGGGTGTTGCTGTGTCAGGAAGATGAATGCATTGCGTTCTAAATAACAGTGCTAGCTCCAAATATTCTTTTTGTTATTGGAAATCAAGGCAACTTACATATTGTTAGAACAACTACAGATTAAACTTCTTAAACTGTTACAAGTTTCCTTTAGTTCCAAACTTCTAGCATTGTGGAGGAAAGCACTGAAAATCATTCACACCTAGAATTCTTCTATCCACTGGCTTTGCGTTCACTTTTAACTTTGCCTGCCTCTTTTGTTTGTACGCCTAATCTGTATTTCCAAATGCTCAGCTGAAGTTTTAAGTTAATGCCATATTAGAAATTTGAACTGAAGGAAAAGTTCATTGGGGCCTGAATTCTTATTTAGGGAGAGACAATACCTTCATTTTGCCTGCCTTGTAGCTACACCCCAACTCTTTTTACAATCTCATGGACTATCTCTTCTTGAATTATTCTGTTTGGATATTTTGGTCATCCTCTAAGGCAGAGCTTTCCAAACTTTTCATGTTGGTGACACACTTTTTTAGACATGCATCATTTCACGACACAGTAATTCAGTTTTACTAGCACACCAGAGGTTAAACTAACCCCTTATAAGAGATACAGATACATACATAAATTGCAATAACAAAATGTATGGGGACACAACATATCTTATGAAAACCTTTCATATATTTTTAAAAATATATGATTTATAAATAGTAACATACATTTCCAAGAATGTAGGTGAGACAGCTACATACTTCAGGCAACACACTAATGTGTCATGGCACACCATTTGGAAAGCTGTGCATTCTTTTGTCATCAAAGTTGTGAAGGATGGTGAGGTGGGCATATCCTTTTTTAATAATTGTACCAGAGCTGTACAGTTTCCCCCCCCTCTATAATTTTTTTACATTTCCTGAGATGTCTGGGATCTCAGATATTTTCAGAAATTCAAATTATTGTGTGGGATCTATTGAGCCTGGTTTTGCACTGTGGCGTTTGTTGGTATTTTAAAATGTTTTAAGGTTTTATTATTCACAGGTATCATCATGAACTGCTTTGAGGAGACATAATGACCAAAAAGCAGCATAGATACATCTCAAATAAGTCTTTTAAAATTGTGGAGTATATATTTTTACAGTATAATTTTGCTATAATTTTAAAAATTAGAAACATTTTTTTAAAAAATTACAAATAATTGAGCAGATCTGTTCTTTTCAGTTTTGTGCCCTGCCGAAACCCAACACATTTCAAAGTAAAAGGGTCATAATCAACATCCATCCTGGTAAAGAGGAATTTCTCATGACTGGAATTTATCTACGACTGTGTCAGTCAGCTGATGGTTATTTCTCCCTTCAGGAGTGATAGATATGTTTTGTATTTCCCTCTGACTTTAGTTTTCTCTTACAGGGGTTCCTGATACATTACTGCTGTTATGATGCTCCCGTCTCCAGATCCAGAATACGTTTTGCGAGGAGCAAATGGTGCAGTCAACACCCTGTGCTTTTGTTGTTCGGATCCAGAGCCAGAACAGCCCCTTCTTTTCTCTGGGTGAGTACTGGACCTGCCAACTGCCCACACAACTGTGTGCATAGAACACAAAACAAACTACTTGGGATCTCAGCTTTCGTTTAAGTAAATGTCTAATTGTTCCAAGTTAATAATAATAAGTGGTGTTAATGATGGTGATATGCTATTGCACGCTCCTCATGGAACCCATGGATTTCACATCCATGAAGCATTCGTGTTTTTGAGGGCTTTCCCCCCTACTCTTTAGGTAATTTTTTGTTCTAAATAGTTAATGAACTTCTGCAAGCCTTCTCATTTCCCAGGGCTGATACCTTCTTTACTTTCTTTTTGCGCAGGGATGGTGCCATTTTGACTTTTAAAAAAAGTAGCTAGCACTTGGAGAATTAGTGCATATGCAACCACACAATGCAGCCCTGAAGCTCTCAAATATGTAATACAGTTTCAGATTTGCAGACTTGGTTATGGGCACGTGCATTTAATGTTCAGGCACTTTCTGCTTCCAAATGACACAGAAGTCCCCCAAATGTACAAAAACAGGTGAAAATATCCTCGTACTACTCCCAGAACTCCCTACTACCCCAAACACCCCTGCTTTTCTCTAAAAACCCTCTCAAAATGACAACAGTTACTTCCTATCACCATTTTGAGAGGGACTACAGAGGAAAACAGCAGTATTTGGGCTTGCTGTGAGGTGTGGCCCATGATGGGGAAGGTCTGGTGTGTAATTGCCTATTCTTGCACTATATCACAATGTAGTACATTATGGTGTATTGCTTTAGATCTTCCTCATTTCCAGGCCATCTTTGGAGTGTAGCTCTTTGAGGTTTCCCTGTCATTCTGACATTTTACCAATCCTTTTCCAAAAAGAAATGAAGCTGTCTAGTGAGCAAATGCATGGCTGATTCTCTTGCCAATAAAGAGTTTCTGTGTTGTATGAAGTCTGTGGGGCAGCTTCAGGGTCTGATACCTTTGGAAGTACAGCTGAATTCATAATGGTTGAAAATAGTCACTGGAGGAATTATTATTTGTTTCCCTCCCATCTTAACCCTGTTTGACTTAGATCTTCTGATGGGTTGATCCATCTCTGGAATCTGAAGACACGCAGAGTGGACAGAACACTGGAGGGGCACAGTAGAAAATCAGTGTACTGGGTAAAAACTCTACCCAACAAAAGGAATGCGCTTCTTAGGTGAGTGATACAGTTTATTTTGTGGAAATTAAGGTTTCTGTAAAAGATTTCACCTTCAGATTTTAGAAATCCAGGCAGGTCAAGGGCCCCACTCATCCTGATCAATGGTAAGGTATTGTGGGACTTCTGCTCCAAAACATTTGAATGGCTCAGTTTCTCCGGTCTGTGATATCAATCTAACATGCACTCTGAAAATGGGACTATAAAGGCATAAACCAGGGGATGGAGACCATGTGGTCTTCCAGATGTTGCTGAACTACAAATCCCATGGTCCCTCACCATTGGCTATGCTTTCTTGAGCTGGTTAGAACATTGGCATCCAAAGAGCCACATATTCCCAATGACTGGAAAAAAAGAATCAGATGGAAAAACCATACAAATCTCATGGTTATAACATTTGCCTGTTCATATCTGTTGTTGTCCTGATGCTACTTGGGCCATAACAAAGCCTTACCAGCTTGGTAGAACCTGCCAGAGCTTTTGCTCCACTGACATAGTCTTCACGAGCCCAGGGTCACCTCCATACCTTGAGGAGGTGATAGAATAAGATGTTATGGAGTTGCGAGTATTATATGTCTATGTGTATGGTGTGTGTGTGTGTGTGTAGATACAGATACAGTACATGAACACATACACACGTGTACTGGTCACTGAGGATAACGTTCCATGGACCCAACTAGCTGGGCTCCAGTTCACAAAATCTCCTGCCATGATAAATCCATTTGTCTTTTAGATACCAGAAGGCTCTTTGTTGTTTTGACAGGCGAAAAGGCTCTGCCTTCCACGGGAGTTGTTTGCCAAAGTCTTGGTCTGATTTGGAGATGTTTTGACATGTTTATCACAAAAAGACATCTTCTGTAGCAGCCCTGATTAGCATTTAGATTTGTTATCGTCTGCATAACCACAATTCACACCCCAGAAGACGGGAATTAAATTTGAGTTGTTAACATAATTACAGGGTTTCCATCTCCCACATCCTATGCTGTAGTTGAATGTATCTACACAGAAGTATTTCAAGGTGACAGTTATCTTTGCATAATATTCTTTAACTTTCTCTATCCACAAGTCAAGGGTGCACAAGTTTGTTGGCCCCAATAATAAATCCCAAATTAGTTGCACAAACCATTTTATTTCCCCAGTTAATAAGCTGAGTGCTTCAAGCTTCAGGGCAAGCATGAGTGAAGGGCAACTCCCATGCCAAAAAATAAAATAAAATGAAGAACAATCCAGCATCCAGGCATGGTGGGTTTTACATAAATTGAACCCTTCTCCTCCATCAAAATCAGGAGTGGACATCTGGGTACTTCCAGTTTCAATCATTTAATTATTTTTTTCCCATTCATGTTGAATTAATATAGTGTGATTAGAAAAACAAACCATGAAAACCATCCGTAGTACAATTAGCATTACTAAAGAGAGATGTCATCCCCAGTAATAGACATTTAAGTCCATCTCAGGATCCATGTTGGATTGCACAGTTGGATGTTTCTGCTACTGTGTTGCATGTAGTTTGTTGTTTACCAGGTTAGTAGTTCAACTCTCTTTTGTAATGTTAATTGGGTTACAGATGTTTATCACTGTTCATTTTTCTAATTACACCGTGTCAATAGAACATGGATGCAATGGTTACTGCTGCCTTTGCTCCTTGGATTGTAATTAATCCTGTGTTGAGAGGAGTATACTTTCATTGCTTCCTGCTTTCATCTAAAGCTCTGTTCAGCAATGGCACTCTTGACTGCTATCACCCAGCGAGTTCTGCTTCAGTGGAAACTGGTGTCAAGATGTCCCAACTCTGGTCCGTTGCTACATCCCGCTGGTTCTTTTATATGATAGATGAATAAACGTTGATTCTGGACTATGTTGCTTTGGCATGTGTTCTCCCATATACCTGTGTTCTGTCTCTCCCTCAGTAATCTGCAATGAAAACAAAAAACAAAAACCACACTCATATTTGCATTTAAATAATCCCACTGTAAATGCATTTTCTCAAAATGCACAGCTTTTAAATGTGTTTGATCCCTTGTTGAGCCAAGAACAGCATCAGAAAGTTTCAGAAGTGCGAAAATCAGCAGATAACTAAGTTCCAAACTGCACATTAGTACATGGTGTTGTTCATCAGGTCAGTTTGTATTGAAATACGTCAAGAGCAAATTCTTCAGACATCCCTGATTTCTTAGAGAGTTTCATTTCTGAGCATTTCCCTCAGCTTTTCTTCTGCTTCCAAAGAAAGCTTAAAATACTCAGGGTGCTGAGTCCTCCAATGAACAGTTTGAGGGTATGTTGTTGTTCTGTGAATCAGGAGGAAACCATTTCCAGACAGATACAATCTGTGGTTTCCACTGATTGTGGCAGCATTTTCCTCTCTGTTTTCTTTGCAGGGCATATCTGTGTAATGATGATTTCCTGTGGGTTTATGCATTAAGAACATCAGAAGGGCCGTGCTAGATTACAACTGAGGCTCATGTAGTTTAGTATTCTGTTTCCACAATGACCAACCAGACACCCACAGAAAACAGCAAAGCAGAACATAAGGGCAGCAGCACCCTCTGTTCATGTTCCTCAGCAACCTCCTGATACTGGGAGAAATATTATAGGAATCAGGAACAGTAGTCATTGATACCATTCCATGAATTTGTCTGATTTCCTTCTCAAACCATCAGTACATCTTATGGCAGTGGATTTTGCAATTTTGAGTTTTCACTGTCTGAAGAAATATTGGTCCTGCTGGTGCTGTAGATCTTGGTGTGACCTACCTAGCGAAAGAGAGAGATTCTGTGGAGGGAAAAGGACATAATATTACTTGGGTTGCCTGTTCTGAATCCTTACCTCCTATATGTTTTTGGAAATTTAAACCTTCTGAGTGAAAGAGTTTTGAAAAATCCCCCAAACTTTCAACCATTTTCCCAAATATGTCTTCCTCAGCTTGACATCCTCCAGAGGCTGTTGGACTACAGCTTCAGTCACAGTCAATCACTGACCATCTTGGCTGGATCTGATGGTGTTGTCTAAAACATCTGCCTCTTTGGGAAGTTTGCCCTAAGTGTGGGGTCTCAGAAGCTTTGTTGGTGGCTTATGAGCCTTCTGACATGGAGTACTGGAAGCCAGTGTTTCTAGACCTTTCATGTCTTACATCCCACCAATCATTTTGTCAAGGAAAGTGAGTCCCGCCATGATTGAAACAAAAAGCCCACTTTTTATAAGAATGACATTTATGTGCTCACAGCCATATCATTTGTGGTTAGTTATGGTAAGATGTTAAAAAATTCAGTAATACTGTTGGGAGTAAATACAAATGTCAGCTCCATTAGTAATTGTAAACTGTAAGGTACATATTGTCTCTCATCTAGACTGCCACTAGTTGTATATCTACATAGAGATGTAGTATTTCCAGAAATGTTAAAGCCATGGGGGAAAAAACAGGGGTGTAATATTTCCAGGAACTTTAAAGCCATGAGGAAAAAAAAAAACAAGGTGTATGGAGCTGGTGTTTAACCATAGATGTTTGATTGACATGGGTCTCCATGGAAGATCTGTGATGGAAATGAGTAATGGAAAGACAGGGAAGAAAGTGGTGTTCACATGTGGAGGTTTGGCCTTATGGTGAATAATATTTTAATTTGAAAAAGCCAGGGCCGTGACCAAAGAATCTGCCTGTGGGAGTTAGCTGAAGGAAGAGATGCTGTTGTGGACTCCGTTTTCACAGAGAATGTTGGGTTCTGCAAATGCGCACTTCTGGAGGTGGCGGAGAAACGGTGGCTACTGGCCACACCATGGAAAGACATGGATGAGGTAGGTGGTCTCTTCTGATTTGTTCCTGGTGAAGAAGCACCGTTGGACATGCTCTGGTTTCACATATTTACATCAGCCGTCCCCAAGCTGATGGCCTCGAGACAAGTTAGACTACAACTCCCATAATCCCCAGGTAGCTATGCCATATTGTGTTGTGTTAGCTGTAGCGGTCTGGGCTTTGTAGTTCCAACAGATCTGGAGGCCACCAGCTTGAGAAGCACTGGTTTGAATGGCCTAAAACAGCTCTTTCCCAACCTAGTGGCCTCCACATGTGTTGTACTACAGCTCCCAGTATTCCTGATCTTTAGCCTCACTTGCTGCAGCTGATGGGAGTTGAAATCAGATGAACAGCTAGAGGACACCAGTGAATATTAATCTATATCAAGTAATTTTTTAATTTTTTAATTTTAATTTTTTAATTAATCTATATCAAGTAATTTTTTGGAAGGGGATAAAGAATTATTTGTGTCAGTTAATTAGATCTGCAGAGAATGTAATGGTGCAGAACCTGGACATGTTACTTGTTTAGCTGCAGCTCCCAGAGTCCTCACCCATCCATGGCAGTCACAGTGTAAACAAGTAACTTTTCAAAGCTCCAGTATATTGCTAGTGGGTTTGTTCAACTTTTAAATGATATTTCAATATGTACAGTCCTATGGACGCACTTTGCACACCCCTCTTCTACCATATATTGTGATGCTGTCCCATAGAGGATGGACGTTGCCTTTTCAATAACAAACTCATTCTCTTGCTCGATACAAATGTTCAAGTCTAAAGTTCCATAAGTTTAATATATGGTGTCCTCAAACAGGTAACACTGTGAGCCAAAGCACTTTTGAAACGTATGATTAACATGAAGACTTAATATGTGTTTATGCTTGGCTGGGCCCCAGAAAGGGTAATTTTGTCTTGAAGCAGGTTCAGTCTGTGAATAATAAGATCTGAACAGCCATTTATTTGTTCTTGATTGCATTTAAATCACCAATTATGAGTTACATGTGCTTCTTTTGCCAATTTGCCAGAAATATGTTTAAAAGCATTATAAATGTGCAAAAAAATAGGAGGGTGTGTTCCCTTGTGGCCACCTCTAGCCACCCAGGAATGCTGTAGCCTCAAGCAAAGAGAGAGAATTTCTCCTAGTCAGCAAAAAATAAAATATTAAAATGAAAACCACTTCAGAACTAAACAGATCAACCCAGAACTAATCTTAGTTTCCAGTTTTCAGAAGACATTTGGCACAATATATTTCCCTCCCCACCCCCCCGAGTATTGGCTACCACGCTACAGGCTTCTTGACAGCTTTGTCCGTTCTCCGCACAAGCCTATCTTCCCACAAGGTTGCTACTGAAAGCAGATTGGGCTCTTGACCAGTTTCTTGGCTTTCAAAGATGGAACCTAGGAATGTGTGAGAGAGGCACTTGGTCAAGGATTGTTTTGTTTTAATGGATTTACCTGATTCTGTACCTTCCAAAATAAACACAGAACCTGATGCAATTTTGTGGTCAGAAATCTGGGCAATTCTGGGCTTCCAGTGTGTGTCTTGCAAAAGGAAAAAAAAGTGTTTGACCATATCCATACAGGCTTCCCCCACTTATCTGACAGGTTAGGGACCAGAGCACAGAATTGGTTGAAAAGCGGAACTGATGGGCTGTACTGTAGGGAGCACGAATGACTTATGGAGGCTCACTTGGAATTGATCTCACATGCACTGCTTGCAACATCTCTCAGCCAGCTTGCCACCTTTCCCCCCCTCTCAGCTTGCTTCGCAAGCAGTGGCCGCACATGAGCACCTCCAAGCAAGCCTCCGTAGGCAAGAAGAACCAATGAAAGAGCAGAACCCCCATCAAAGTAGTGGAACTAGTCCTTAATTTGGAAAAATCAAAAGAGCAAGGTAACAGGACATCAAAAGGTGGGGCCTCCTGTCTGTTTGCATACTGTGCAGAAAGTGCATGCAGTGTATGTTTTAAAAATACATGCAAGCATGTTCTAGTCAGTGGAGTAATGTGTCCATTTGGAATAAGTGTTCCTCCAAAGTTTTATGGAATCCTATATAATAAGTAGAGGGGGGAGGTCACAGAGAACTAGCAGAGGACAGACTTAGCAAGGAAAAGGAGAAAACTCATGCGAACAAACTTCTAAGATCCATCCATTCTTGGTATCATCCCAAGAACATCAGTTTTCTCTTGTCTTTCCTGAGCTGTGATAAATAAGACAGAAATGGAGACGCAGATGTCCAAACCACATGCTGGGACTTTTTTCAGGATAGGACCAGTGGCACCATCTGCCACAGCACTATGTGGCTCCTCAGTGCTGTGGTAAGTGAATGAAAAGATAATGTTTATCTTTTACCTTTTTTTTTTTTTTTTTGGGGACAAGAGTCACATAGAGGAATTTAGTGACTAGGGAAAATAATTTAGCAGTGTGCTTTCTTTACCTTTGATGGTGTTCCTGTTTCATGCTACTACTGCTTCTATACATCTAATAAACCTCACAAATCCTGAACATCCCATAGGTATAGCAGAATAAGGAACACTTCCCAAGATAGCTTGCATTTCTGGTTAAAAACTAAAGGATCCCTTTCAGCTGCCTGCAGACCCACGGAGCTTTTCCAGAGAAGGAAAAAAGCCTCTGAAGTCCCAGGTTTTGCTCCTGTTCAAGCCCATTTTATTTTGGAGGTCTACATGACGTTTTCCCCATCCTGAAGTATCCCCAAGGAACTCCCAGCATTATCGAGAACTTTTCATTCCCACGCCCCGGGTCAGTTGAAATTAACCCACTATTTCCCAAGATGAAATGTACCTCTCCCCAGCTGTTTGTGTTATGCCGGAACTAGCTAAGAATGCCACTGCCAAGAAATACAGTGATTTTTTTTTCAGAACCCAGATTCAGCAGAGATCAAGTGTTCAGTGCATTCAGTGGATCCCAGGAAATTATACTGTACAGCAGTCACACTGATCTTAATCAGATATTATTCTATATACCAATATGTTACTGTCTGTGGGGTTTGTCATAATGAGCTCCTATTCTTCAAAACTGACCCCTGCACCAATGGTTCTCAGTCTTTGGTCCTCCTGATGTTTTGGACTTCACATCCCAAAATGTTTGATTGCTGGCATCTTTGGGTGGGTGGGTGGTTTCTGGGAACTGAAGTCCAAGATGCCTGGAAGACCAAAATTTGACAACGATGAGACTACATCACTGTGGCGAACCAGTGTGGCCTGACTTGGTAAAATGTGGCATCCAAGCTTTATAATTTGCGGAGATTTAGTGCCAGATAGGCAAGCATGGGGTTGAAAAAGACATTTGACAGCCAGCTCATTGTAATTAGAGGCATGAGTAGCATCTTCTCTGCAAAACACTGGTGATTTTACTGCCATGTTTACTTCTTTGATCAATAACTTGGAGGCACAGTCCAGGGAGATGCTATGCTGAGCCAGTCCTACTGAAATAATTGGAAGCATAGCATGAACACTACTGCCTAAAGAACATAGGAGCCTTGCTGGGTCACATCAAATGCTTATCTGGTCCAGGATTCTGTTCATGCAGCAGCCAAGCAGATGCCCATGGGAAATCCACAGTGAGAACAGCCATACTCTCTGTCTAGTGCTCCCCGGTAGTGAGGCACAGGGGTACACAGCATTTCACACTAAAAGCAATGTGTAGCCCCCCTGTTGCTGCTGCTGTTGTTGCTGTGGGCCTTCAAGTCATTTCTGACTTATGGTGACCCTAAGGCAACCTATCACAGGGTTTTCTGGGTCTGACAGTGTGTGATACACCCAAGATCACCCAGTGGGTTTCCATGGCTGAGCGGAGGATCAATCCGTGGTCTCCAGAGTAGTGGTCTGATGCTCAGACCAGCACACTACGCTGGTTCAGCCCTCCTAACTAGTAGCTTTTATTGACATTTATAACCTCCATGAATTTATCTGATCTTCTTTTAAAGCTGTCCAGGTTGGCAGCCATAGCTACCCCTTGCTATGCACTGTGTGAAGAAGCTGTGATTGTAACATACAGTTGCTGTTGTGTGAAGAAATACTTCCTTTTTTCTGTCCTGAATCTACCGTCATTTAGCTCTGGGGGATGACCCCACTGGGTTCTGTCATTATGAGAGAGAAAAGTATTTCCTGATCTACATCATCTGCAGCATGTGTGATATGTATGTCTGTCATATCTCCCTACAGTTGCTTTTTTGCAAAGCTGAACAGTCTTCATCCTGGGCAGGCCTCATTCATTTCAGTGGCATTTTCCCAGTGGCACTTCCTGCTAGACACTGCTCTTGGGCTTTTTAAAATGGCTGCCTTGCTCTATTTTGGATCAGCAGCAAATTGTAGGTGTGGATGTCTCTTTTCCCAGACACTCCAACCTTGCGGTTTCTAATGCAGCCCACAAACTGCTCCAACCAGAGTGCATACCCCTAAACAATCTTGGTGTTCTCAGTTTTTTTCTCCCAGGTTAAGGCAGGTTTCAGTGTGGAAGTGCTGGTTAATTGTCTAAATGGTGTCTTGAATAGGAGATGCTGCAGCGAGGAGACAACCCTCCAGTCATTTTGTGTGCTAAGCCTTAATAATTTGAGTACATGCAAATGTTTTCCTGCAGAAAATTCTTAATGCGAGAAATGAGATGAGCAGGGAGGGGAGAGAGAAAGAGAAATATCAGAAGGAAGTGATCCTGTAGAGCAGCACATTGTCACAGGGTTCTTCTTGTTATTTTTCATTTCTAAACAAAGGTTTAGAAACCATCAAAGGTTTTGCTATAGTCCATAAAGTACAGACTGATTTTCTTCTGAAATTCTTTGGTGCATTCCAATATCCAATGTGTGTGTGTGCAATATGATGTGTACTGCTTCTTCCTTTCCTGAACCCACTTGTGGTATTTCTTGCTCTGTATATGGTAAGAGTCTTTGTTGTAGAATTTTGAGTGCAGAGGCAAATTTGTCATCAGTGTGTAGGGGATACAAGCAGAGTCTGGAAAAATTACTTTTTTAGACTACAGCTCCTAGAAGCCCTCAGCTAGCATGGGATTCTGAGAGCTGTAATTGAAAAATGTGTTTTCCAAAGTCTGGATAACTGTCTTATCTTAGTATTCAATCAGTTTGTTTCTTTAGCACATGGATGGGCAGCCTGGAACCTTCTAGATGTTTTGGACCGTAGCTCCTGTAAGTTCCAGCCAGCCTGGCTGATGGTTAGGACTCATGGGACGGGTCAGTGAAAACATCTGGAGGGCATCAGGCTGAGTCAGGCCATTGGTTGATTGCAGGCTGGACAATGTTTGGCCCTCCAGATGTTGACCTGGAACTCTCATCTGTCCTAGCCAGCGTAGCTAGTGGTGAGGGATGATGGGCATTGCAGTTCAGTGGCAGTTAGAAGATTCCTTGTATCAAAATGTGTGTGTGTGTGTGTGTGTGTGTGTGTGTGTAGGAAGGGGACCAAGGGGTGGTGGGGAGAATGGGCACCCAGAGTCCAAACCAGGTCAGAGGAAAGAGAAGGAAAAGTGGTGGGTTTACGTGGTGGCCCCATACTTACTCTCTCTTGCCAATCTCTTTCCTTGAGGTGTGTGGGGGCATTGGCAGAGAGTTCGTGGTGCTGAGAGATCAAGCTGTGAACCATTCTTAGCTGGCTAGTCAAGGGCTGGTGGAGGAGGAGGAAGACTACAAGTGGGTGTTTAAAAGGCTGCATGGCCTGTTTGGAGCCACGAGAGGAAGGTTCCCCTGGAAAAGAAATACTTGAGATGAGGAAGTAGGGGTTGAAGAAACTTGCAAATAATCAAATCTGTGAAAGTCAAACCCACAAATGTGGGGGGCCAACTATAGTCCAAATAGTCTACCATGGGGGCGAACTTCAAAAAAGTAGAGTTCAGGCACCTTTATATGCTCTCCAGTGAAGCTATAGTTGTTTTTTTCCAAACCCTCTGCCCGTCTTCCAAAAGCTTCTCCTTAACTTTGCAGTGTTGCTTCTGGAGCCTTTCTTTGGTTTGATTTATTGTCTCCCCCCACCCCCCAGAACGCATGGAAGAGCAGACTCATGTTTGTACCTGGCCGGTGGCCAATCAAACTTGTTTTCTTTAATGTCAGGTTCGGGTTTTGGAGCTGCCATCCAAGACTTCAGTCTGTACCTTGAAGCCAGAGGGAGGTGCCAAACTGGGCATGCCCATGTGTCTGAAGATGTGGCAGGTAAGCCAATGGGATCTTGCTAATTATGAAACATTTCCCCTCGTGTGACTCATTATACACACACACACACAGAACACATGAATCATTTTTCACTCGAAGTTTCTTTTGCTAGTTTTTTTTTTTCTTTGATTGATTGTCAGAAGCAATCAAGTAATTATGCTATTAAGGCCGCAAGGGAAACGGGAACATCCTTCACATAGCCACTGGAACTTTCCATGTTTTTTTTTTGTTTTTTTTAAAGGAGATGATATGGGATGTTTTGCAAATGCTCTCTGTGAAGGCAAGCATGGAGGTGTTTGTGTGCTCAGGAGTACCCAATTAAGAAAAGTTGGATGTGGTTTTGTCCAGGCGTTTTTAGCCTGGAACTCGAAACAACTTAGGTTTATCTGAAACTACTGTCCTTTTATTTCTTTGTCTTCAATCTGGTTTGAAGCAAGCACATTTATCTACCTTGCATCTGTAGCATGCATGTGGGAGAAGCTGTGATTGTGGTACTTACCACACCCCTAAAGAAGTCCAATTTGTGGTTTAAAAGGTTTCATATCAGTCATATATATGAGTGTTTATTTTAGAAAGGTATTTAATTGCTTGCTTTTAAACTTTGTGGGAATAAATGTTAATGTGTGCACTTGTGATGTGTTTGCGGAATTTGTTTCTTTGCTCATTTAACGTTATCCAGCCTGATGAACTGATTTTCTTGTTTTCAACCATCTCATTCACAACTTTATTTCAAATGGTGCAGTAATGAGTCCATGAACTCAGGCAGCTGTGTTGACCTATATCAACAAATCAACTGTAACACTTCTCATCTTCACCATGAGCGGGTCTTGTGTGAAGCTAATGGGTCCTAATTGCCCACTTGATATGAGCCGTGAACACACTTTACATCAGAACAGGGATACATTCTCCTTGCTAATCAGAAGACTTACATGGTGGTCAACCCTGTTTCTATCACATCACTGGTTTCAAGAAAACATTTGCTTAATTAATATTTTTATCTCTGTATCTATATATGACCATCCTTGCTGTCATGTCTGATGACTGTCAAGGAAAGAAACAAGGAGAATCACTGTTAGCTCACAAGAAAGATGCATTACAGGAGTTTATGTAAAGTGCTTGTTACACTTCCAGTTTGTACATGCATTCTTGTTTGTTTCCATCATCATTGCACAAGCTGGTGGGAAAATTAAAAGAAGATGGTCTTGTGCATGTGTGAGTAGAAATTCAGCCCTGCCCAGTTGGCAGTGAAAGTGTATGACTTGCTTGGGACCAGTTGATGTGTATCAGGCTATAGCACATTGTTATTTAAAGGAGAGGGCAGAATATGCTATCTGCCCTCAAGCAAGAACAGTGTAGGAATGCTCTGAAACAAAAACAAGATGGCAATGAGTTTTTTGTGGCTCTGAAGAGATTGCCACTTATAAGTCTTAAAACATCACATTCTCTGCCAGGGAATGGCACCCGAAGTGCTAAACAATACGTCCAGTATCACTGTGATTGCACCAAGAGTGGAAAACTTGTGACCCCTCAGATGTTGTTGGACTGCTACTTCCATCCGCCCTAGCCAGCATAGCTAAGGGTAAAGAATGCTGAGAACTGCAGTCCAAAACAGGCGGAGAGACCCAGGTTTCCTAAGCCAGCCTATGCAATCCGGTAGCAGGATGGTGTGGCTGCAGAGATCAGGAAAATTGTGGACAGGCAATCTGTTCTAAAACACATGGGTACACCTTTGAATCCCAGTTGTTGGGGAACAGCAGAAGGAGGGAGTTTTTATTTTATTTTTTTAATTTTATTTCTTTAATTTATATCCTGCCTTTCTCCTAACATTAGTCCAAAGGCAACCTATGTTACAGGTTAAAACAAGATGCGGGTGAAACAATATGTAGTGGAGAAAATTAAAAACCAATGAAATAAGCAAGCGAGTTAGAAACACTTAATTTAAAACAATTTTTAAAGTGTTTAAAAATGTAATAATGAAAATAAAAATAGAACGTTGGCAGGCTTAGGACTGAGTCCAAGCTACAAACCTGAGCTCAGAGATGTATTCTGGACTGAAAAATGATTTCAGTAAGCTGAGGGAAATGATGGTTGAGATCCCATAGTCAGATATGCTCAAAGGGAAAGGAATTCATGATGCACAGAACCAGCACTTTGAATTGGGCCCAGAAGATAATTGGCCACCAGTCTCCACCCTTGATAGTCAGATGTGCAGGAGAAGATTCAAGAAGGTTCAAACAGGTTCTGAAGAAGAGTCAAGCAGGTCCACATGGGATGAGGCAGCTTTTTAGATCTTTTGGTTACTCTGTTCCAAAGCACCACTTCTCTTGCAGTTCCATGGTGCTCCCAACCTGTCGTTCATCTGTCAAATAGTTTCTGTTGTGGGCACTTTCCAAAGGCTAAGCTATACCCAGGAGAGAATGGTTGCTCTCGGGGCCATTATTAGAGTAGGAACAAGGTTGTAAACGCAAGGCGGCCAGCAAGGCTATTTGCTTTCCTGTCCTTTTATTCCCAAGGAAAATTCTCACTGGCAAGAGGACCACCCGTAGTAGTTAGAACAACTATTCCTAGTGAGTGTCATATAACAACGTGAGTGTGATATATTAATCTGAGAGGGTAACTTGATGGTGAGAAGTCAGTGCATGACATGGTGTGTGAGCAACCTTTCCCAGCCTGGTGCCCTCCAGATGTGTCAGACCACAACTGCAAAGGCCATGCTGGCTGGGTATGGTGGGTTGTAGTCCAACCCATTCTGAGGGGGCTGTATTGGGGGAGGCTGATCTTGAATATCATTCCTAAACAACTGCCTCTGACTTCTTACTTGTTTGTCTTTTTCACTAAATAGATAAAACACTTGAGATGTAACCAGAAGTCGGTTTTGAAAGAAGAAAAATACCACATTTCTCTACTGAAATAATGTATTTGTGATTTTTCCATGGAAGGGGAAAAGCTTGAGTCCTTTTTTGCTGGGTTTTCTCCTTTTAAAGCCATAACTGGCATGAACAACCATTTGCTTTTTAATTGGCGTTGATTTCGGCTTTTGAGTCTTCACTCACATGGCAGGTCTTCCGATTTTACAGGGTCATTAGTCAACTGGCCAATGCAGTGATGAATATTTTCCTTAAGTGTGACATATAATCCAAGAACGTTCCTTTCTTTGAGTTATTTCAGAGGCTTAAATAAATTGGGTGACTGCCCAGGGTGCCAAGCCCTTTGACCTGTGACATCATTAATCAAAACATTTCTCAATTGGTTACAGTGGGACCCAGACCACTTAACTCTTTGGGAATCAGTTCAGTAGATCTTGGAATGACACAAAGAGGGAAAAGTCTACCATAGTTTTTAGAAGAAATGATCCATGCGTAACACTTGCCTTGAACACTTTATTATCTGGAGGGGGGCAACTCTTTGCCATGAATGAATGTAATGTAACTGAGGGGGGATTGAATATGGAATAGTACTATCATTTAGGAGAAAAAATTGTTCTGATAAGGTGTTGGAAAGATTTTGACCTCACACTTTGATTCCATCTGCGATCACATTCAACCCAGACCGTTTTGTGTGGTCAAGCACAAGATTAAATTGTGAATAATCATATTAAGATGCTGAAATAATTGGTGTTATTTTGATCACAACAATGTGTTGGAATAGCTATTGCAATTGCCTTTTCCTTTCTTTAAAATCTGCCCACGTTCCCAAGGAAGATAAATCACTTTAGGTATTCCGGGTGAGGCTGTAAAAGATAAGTTTTGAACAGGCGGTTTTGGAGTTGTGTGGGCTGCGGGCCTTTTCCTTGGCCTTTTTTGGGCCTCTTCTTGGTGGGAGTTGAGACACACACACTCACACACCCTGTCCTGATCTATCTGTGCTGTGCTGTGTTTCCCATCAGCCCAGTGTTGGTTCCTCTCCTTTCCTTCTGGCGGGCTACGAGGATGGATCAGTGGTTCTGTGGAATGTGTCAATGGGGAAAATGCTGAGTCGACTCACATGTCATCAGGAGCCAATCATGGGCCTTGACTTTGACGCGGAAAGGGCCAAGGGGGCCTCTGGCTCGTCTGAGAAGATGCTTTGCGTCTGGAGGCACAGTGAGCAGCAGAACCTGGAGGTCAGTGCCATGCCCCCCTCTGTGCCATTTGTTCTGTTCTGCACTAACAGTTTGATAGACTGAAAAAATATTTAGTCATGAAGTGGGGTTGTTGCAGATCCTGAACTAATTAATCACAGGCTGGTTATGATCTACAAGAGGTTGGCTGGAGAAGAGGTGGTTATTTGCCTTTTGTGTGGCCTTGGTCCTCTCCCCTCCCACTTTTCTTCTCTTTACCCAAGTCTTTCTGGGGACCCCTTGGAGATCTAAAAGTATTTAAAACCAGAGTGACTTTGGGGGCCATAACCCCCCCAAATCTCCAAACCAGCAGGCTGGGTGGGGAATTCTGGCAGTTGTAGTCCAAAATTACATTTCTGACAGCCACTGTGTGTTTGTAAGTATCGTGACCTGTCTGCAACACTATATGCCATCTTTATTTGAGCAAGAGAAAGCCAACACATCTGGTGTTGTGGACCTGCAAGCAAGTTGAGTGCAGGGCCTTCTATGCGGGTGAATGAAGGCCCTGGTAGGCAAAGAACAGAGCAGCCCCTCCTAACTCTGCATCGGCACAGAAATGGAGGAGTCTTTCAAACTACACAGTTACAGTCCTTTGATTCCACTTAAATTGCTATGCCTCTGTCCTATGAAATCCTGTGATTTGTATTTTTGTGAGCTGTTTAGAATTCGCTTCTGGGGAGCTCTAGTGCCTCGCCAACCTACAGTTCCCAGGATTTTGTAAGGTGCAACCATGGAAATCAAAGTGATATCCTATTATGGTATAGTATGAAAGAGACATAAACTAGCTGAAAGAAGAAGGAAGGTCCCTTCCCTTCCCAGCACGGAAACACAGTGGACAACTGCAGGACAGACAGACTGGCTATGTCATATTCTTTGCAGGCTAGTAACTTTTGTGGACTTATTTGGGAAAGCAGGTTAACACCTTTTTTAAGACATTGGCTGAGGTGTTCGAGCCATTGTTTGGGGTGCTACATAAATCTTCTGTTATTTAAAGGGTAGTTTACATTATGATTTTTTAAAGTGTTTATTATTTTCTCAGGTTTTATTATTTGGATGTCACCCTGAGAACATCTGGCTGGAAGGGGGAATTTCAAATACAGAACATGTGCACTCCACATTACAAAAGTTCATGCATGAATAGCATGTTGTTTTAAGGTAGGACAGCATGGAGTGCCTGCTGATTTTGAAAATGAAGGAATCAGTAGACCAGTTCATATAGTTGCCAGACATGGAAAGTGATTCAAAAACATACCCACTGAAAAGCAATGCATATGAGCAAGTAAGCACATTATTAAAAGCCCTGTGCCCATGAACGGTCAGTTCCTAAAGAGCTGTTCAAACAGAACAAAACAAAAGGCTGTGCTTGCCTCCAGGAGGACACCATGGAAGGAGGCTGTCTGGTCTTTCTAGGAAGGAACCTCTTGCACCTGGGAGCAGCCACCAAGAAGGCCCTCTGCTGTCTTTCCACCAGATATATGTGTGAGTGTGATGAGATACAGAGCAGGCCCTGAAGATCTTGACACTTGAGCATATGTTGGAGAATACAGTCCTTTGGATAACTTGTTCCTGAGCAGTTGTAAACTTAATGGACACATTTGAACATTCATTCTTCCCTATGAGTGTGTGTTGGGGAGAGCATTTTAGACAAATGTATTAATCAGTCATGGGTAAACTGTTCTTTTGTTGATTCATCTAATTTCAGGAAAACACCCACTCCTTTTTTAAAAAAAAAATCACTTCCAGAAGATTTGTGCTTTTTGACTGATAGCAATAAATGGGTTTAAGTTTATCTTCCCCCTCCCGCCTCGCCGCACTGCCATCTGTTCTTGGTGGGGGGCACCCAGTAACATAAGAAAAAGGTCTGGTGGGATTTCTATCCTCAGTGATTTGAAATTAAGTCTCGGCTAGGCTTCTTTGGACATTCCAGTCTATAATGGGAAAGGGAGTATATTAATATGAAAGAACAGCGTGTACAGTGTTCCACTCCACTGAAACAGCTGCTTCATTAAGGCATCTCCCGAGAAGCCAAGGTCACCTAATGAGAGCAAATGGTAATGGTTACAGGCAGTAATCTGTCCATTGACGAAAACCTTGCCTATGCCAAGAGGTTAAGTAGGGCTTAATTAGGGGTGGGACTCTCCAGCCTTCTCCTGCAGGAAGCCTCAAGATGACAAGCAGGGAGGTTTGGATGGAGAATTTATTCTTTTTTTTAAGCGAAAGCCCTTGACCGGTCTGTCATTGGCAGCGTTGTGGTTAGAGGCCAGCACAGCAAGTTGCAGTTTTTGTCCAAAAGTAAGTGTTAATGCTTCTTAAGGGATCATTTCCACTCATGTCAAATGGAATCAGAACTCATTCGTCCCCTTCAGAAAAAGCTCAAGCAAGTGGAAGGTTTAAATGTCTTGCCTGGTAAAAAAAATAAAATAAAAAAATCCCTGCAGGTGGAGGATTGGCATGCTGGGAGCCTGGCCTTTCACCTGAGGGTGCTACTTTTCCAGGTATAAGGAGTTTTTGATGGGTATTCCATTCAAATATGGGACTGCCTTTCCACACACACACACCCTCCCCTATTCACAGGCCTTCTGCAGTTCTTGGAAGGATGTCTGATACCTCTTTTTCCTCAGTGCTGGAACTAGCTCCATCTTTCTTAAAGACACTTTTAGGCCCAAGGGGAATGGGAATAAAAATAGAATACCATGGGGGTGAGTGGGGCATGAGCTTGCTTTTCTGGGGCTGATGGGAGCTGTAGTCCCAACTTATCTCTAGATAACTTATCTCTCTCTTCCACCAGGCTGTGGAAGAAAAGAGAATCCATTTCTGTTCCTTCAAATGCACTCTGACAGTGGTGACCCCTGTTCTAGGATCTCTTTGCGAGATTTATCATCCAGAGGAAGTTTGCCATTGGCTTCCTCTGAGCTTGAGAGACTTGGCTGAGGTTTCCCAGCGGATTTCAATGGCTGAGTAGAGATTCGGTCTCTGGTCTCCTAGAGTCTTAGAGCCTTATCACACCATTCCTTACGCCACGTTATTCCATTCGAAATCCGTTCCAGCCATTCTTTTGCAGGTGGCTGATTGTTTACACTCTCTATCACTCCCTCGCTGCGTTTTGTGCTTTAAAAGTGTCATTTACACTGTCCATCCGCATTAAAGCATCATCACTGACTTCTGTGCCCCTCCCCTCACGTCACGATCGGTTCCTCTAGCTGTAACAGCACAATAACGGTCCAGCGTCAGGATGCTATGATGCTTGAGGGAAGGATAACCTGGCCATGCCCACATCACACCCACTAATGGATCATTGGCAGAAGAACGTGTCAGGAGACATCTGCACCCAAACTGGTTACTGGGAAAGGGAGTCATTAACAGATTATTTCCACTGTGAAAAATAAACACCTTTCCAACTACCCTGCAATGTCATAGCACCTGATGGGCAACAACATCATATGATAAGACTGAAGCAAAAGTAGGACTAATGCCATGGTGTAACACCATGGTGTAATAAAGGCTCACAGTCCAACACTCAGACCACTGCACCACAGTGGCTCATATTAAATTCCGTGGCTCAGAGTGCCTGAATTCAAAATATTTCTTTCACTTCGGGCCCTGGTTGGTGGGGTTCCAGTAAAAAAAGAAAGTGTCTCTCACAAACCAGAGGTCTGTTTCAGATACTGTGACTGTGATACTTTTTCCCCTATTGGATTAATAATACAAACCAGATGGGGCTTTTCCTTGACATTCCACGATTCTGAGGTAACGGTCATGTTTTGAAAAGCCACTCAGTGGCACTCTATTTTTATCCTGAAGCGGCCAAAGAGGACCCCAGCTCGGTCCGCCAGCTCTCGGAAGCCATGACGCAAGAGTGGCCTAACAGCACTCTTGAGGTTGGCACCATGCCATGGTGAAACTGACAAGCTGGTGACACTGAACTCCTCTTATCCCCATGGGGTATGTCAGAGTCTGTCTTGGTCATCGCAAGCCCCAGCGAGGAGGCTGCCCCTGTCAGGGTCCCAAAGAATCAGGCCAAGATGATGTAAATAAGGGGTGGGTAGGAGTTTAGGAACGTGAGGCTATTCCAGAAAGGTATTATATTTCAAAATCCAGAAAAATCCAAAAAAACAGCACACTTTTGGTCTCAGGCATTTTGGAATCTGGAATAGTAAACCTTGTATTCATTAATTATGACTTACACAGCACTGTCCCAAATTTTGCCAAGACCACTTTGTCTCAGGAGAAGAGGCAGATGTCCACACATCTCCTTCTCCCACCCCCCCACCCCCCAAATAATGGTTTGAATTAGGGTCTGTCTTCTAATGATGGAAGGGCTCAACAAAATTATTTGTGACAGTGCTTTGGAGTTTTTGAGTCACTGTGTGTCATACTCCCCTTGACTAATCCCTCTTAAATAAATTGATAGGCTCCAGTGCAAGGAATGAATGGAGAGTGCCAGTCCAGGGTAGTGATTAAATTGGGACTGTGACTTTGGAGATCTAGATTCAAGTTTCCATGGAACCATGAAGCTTACTGGGTGACCCCAGGCCAATAATTCTCTCTCAGCCCGATCTCCTTTACAGGATTGTTGTGGGGATAAAAAAGGGACAAGGACAGCCACATGTGCCACCTTGAGCTCCCAGGAGGTGGGATTTTAAGGTAACTAACAAATAATTCAAGATGGCAGTGGAGATGGCTTTTATATACCCAGTTTGGCTTCTGGAGGGATGTGCCAACTGTTAAGATTACTGGGTTTCCTCATTACTGTTTATCCTTTCTTTGACAACGGGAATGGATCATTCCCCAGTCCTGTCCTCCCTCTCTCCCTCATCTTACGTTTCCCAATGCTTGTCATCTTTCTGCAGCTCCAGCAAATGTACCAACTCACCAATCCTGGGATTGCCGAACTGACCCTCCGCCAAGACAAGAAGGTCTTGGCCACAGCTGGCTGGGATCACCGGATCCGACTCTTTGGCTGGAAGAAGCTGAAGCCTTTAGCTGTCCTGGACTACCACACGGCAGCCATCCATTGCGTGGCTTTCTCAGACCACAGCCAGCCCAGTGAGAGACTGATGGCAGCAGGCTCCAAAGACCATCGGATCAGTATCTGGTCAATATATAATCAAACGTGAATGGGACTGAAAAAAACGGACAGATCAAAGTTCCAACAGAGGTCTAACTCTGAGGTTCAGCCCCAGTACTCAGTTTCAGAAGCCCTCAGTACCTCTCTGTTCTCCCCCCTGCCACTCCCACTCGCCTACCTCCTTTGCTCTGCCACTCAAAGGGAAATGCAGACAAGGGTTGGGTTGGACAAAGTTCATCTCATGGTTTGCAGTTGGCTATCTAGGCTGTTTTTGTGGTTCCAAGTTTCCCTTTGGGAATCCCCAAATGTACTCTTGGGTTCTAGAGGAGAAATTTTTGCACATTTCCCCCACTTTTTGGGCCATATTGGGGCTAGGAGAGGCCTGAATCCACCCTCTTACTCCGTAGATGAAAACATCCTTTTGCAACATTTAACCTTGCTTCCAGGAGATTTTTTTTCTTCTTCTGTGCTCCTCCCCCTGCTGTCTTTTTAGGACTGCCTTTAATTTTGTTCACACTCCTGTCAGGCTTTCAGACTTAAATCAGCAGCCAAGAATGTGGCAGGGGATGGCCTCTGGCATTTGTGAATTTTGCCGCCTCTTGTCACCCCGAGCTTTGCAATTAATCAGGAGGAAGGGGTGGCTGGGTGGGAAGAGAAGCTTTTGCTTGGGCTACAGGCCCTGCTTGTGCAAGAACAGTTTCGAGAGCCACTCTTAGAAATCCTTACGGCTGTAGGTTATAGCTCAGCAGCCCAATTATAACTCAGTCTCCCAATTAAAGCCTTTTTCTCCCCTTGGAGACTTCAGAGTTCATCACGGGAAGGAGTTTGAACCAGGGAAGGTGAAGACATTGTTCTCTCAGCATCCTTGGCAAGAGGCAGAAAAAAATTGTTGGGTGTCCAAATTAGAGCAGCTCACTGGTTTTGGTTTCTGTTGTTTGCTTAGTTAAAGCAATTAAAATTAAATTTTGCATACAAACCTGAAGATTTGTGCTGTATGTGTGAGAGAGAAAGAGAGAGAGAGAGGGGAAAAAAAACACATTTTGAGATGCCAACAATATGCAAAACCCCCCATTCATTGTCAGAAGGAAAGGTCTACTTTATTGGTGGCTTTTCTTGTCTTTTATTACAGCATACAGTCCTAAGGTAATAATGAAGTATAGCCGTAATGCTTTGAGCCACCAGTTAAAATTGAGCCTGCTGACTGAAGCTGTTGATATATTTTGTTTTTTGTTGTTTAAAAATGGATTCTATTGTCCGTCTTGTGATGTACAGGACAGAATACACGGTGTAATTGGAAAAATTCTTCCATTATAGATGGAAAAAACACCCACACAACGCTATCAGCTACAGCAACTTGGGTAAGTGTGGAGGGTACAATTTGGCCCCAGTGCCACCCAAGCTGGCTGCATCTGTGTGGAAATTGTGTGTTGTGTGGCTGAAAATGAAGTGGTTTCTGGTTTTATCCTTCTGGTGGCCAGTTTTCTTCCCTTTTTTTTTTTTTTTTTGGAGGGATGATTATACCTATGTTTCATAGTGACTTGACATTTTAGGGGGCAATCTTCAGCCACAACAAAAGTGATAGGATTTTGGGAAACCTGGAGGGGCCTCAATTTACAGGGTTGTAAAAATGCCAGAGGGGGCGAGGTTCGGATATAGGCCATGGGGTGCCATTTCCCACCTCCAGATCTATATCAGTAGAAGGCAGCGGAATATCTTGCATCTGTCCACTTAATCAACAAGTTTAAAATGTGTGGGCAAACAAACAGTTTTAAACTAAAAAGAATACAATATTGGCACTGGTCATGCCTCCTTAGGGAGGGTGTTCCACAATGGGGGGCTCCAGGAGAGAAGTCTTTCTCCCTTGCTGCCCCCCCCCCCAAATCATCTTAAAATGTGGACATCTGGCTCTGGGGACAGATGCTGCTTCAGATATTTCATCCCAAGGCAGGCTAAACTTTAAAGGTAAGTCTTAGCCACCAAATATTCAAGAGTGGCTCAAGGTACACGTCTGTTCTTTCAGGAGGGGTGCTACCCTCACCAGAGTAGGCTGTCCTCACAATTCCCAGCCAGGAGAAGTAGCTCCCATAGAGTTTTTGGCTTTCTGGGATTCAGCCTCAGTTCCTTGGCCTTCATCCAACCCCATTGCTGAATCCAGACACTGGTTCAGCACTTACCCAGCTTCACCCGACTCAGGCAGCGTGGAGCAACTGAGCTGGGTGTCATCACTACACCGCTGAGGTCTCTTGCCAGATCCTCTGACGAACCTCACTCAGCAGCTTTTTGTAGATCTGAAGAAGCCGTGAGGGTGGACTGCACTATGTGTTTGTTTTCTTTTTGGTGATCCAGCTTTGAATGGCTTTTAATTATATTGTTAGGGTGTGGCTGTTTTTAATTTTTGTGTCGTATGGATTTTAAAGCTATGTGTGTTGTAAGCTTTGAAAGCAGGCTTGAGTCCCAGACTGGCAAAAAGGCAGGAAATAAATACAGTGGCCTCCTCTGCTTTTGCGAGGGTTCGGGTCAGTCTCCTGCCTGAGGCAAGTGCCACCAAGAGAGCTGCTTCCAATAAAATGCCCACACAGGAAGGGACAGGGCAGGTGGAAAAGCTGCTTTGTTGATGAAGGTCAGCTTCCTCACCACTACCAACAAAAATAACAACTTTGCCATGGTGCTGGGCCTGATGAGGGCTGTAGTCCGAAACATCTGACCTGCCCCTGGCATAGAGCCTTCAGTGATATGCAGCAGTGCTTGGGGAGACTTAACAGAAGTTTTCTAGAAGTTAAGCTCTGGTGTCCCTTTGTGATTCAGCGAGAGATCCTGTCTGGTACATCTCTTGCCCTGTGGTAGAGCTGCACGGGGAGGCAGGATTTTTTTTTCTTGGCTTGCCCTGATTTTTCCAGATGGGAAACGGAAGGAGACAGAGTGTGAATTGCCCAGGGCTATTAGTGTAATTTATTTCAATTACTTAACAGTTTCTAACCTGCCCTGCTAACACTCAGGTTGAATCACATTTTCAAATTGGTTGTTGCTGTTAATTACCATCAAGTCAACTTCAACTTGTAGAGACCCCCCCCCGCCGAATGGGAGGTCTCCAAAAGCGGCATTCTTTAGGCCTTGCAGACTCAGGACAGCTATGGCTTCCTTCATTGAACCTATCCATCTGTGACACAGTCTTCATCTTTTCCTACTGCTTTCCATTTTGCTAAACTTTATTGTCTTTTCCAGTGAGTCACCTCATCTCAAGATATGTCCAAAGTATGACAGTTTCAGTTTAGTCATCCTGGCTGCTAGGAAGAGTTCAGGCTCGATTTGCTTTAGGACCCATTCATTTGTCTTTTTGGTAGTGCATGCTATCTACAGAACTCTCTTCCAGCCCCACATTTCAAGTGAGTTGATTCTCTTCCTCTCAGTCTTCTTTACTGTCCAGCTTTCACAGCCACAGCCATACATAGAAATCAGAAGTACCATGGCGTGGACAAATATATTTTGAAATACACTCACATTTTAAGTGGTGGGGAGGAATTGTCCTAAACATTTAAAAGCCATCCAAAACCAAGTCTGAATCGTTTTTTCTAAGAGGCAAAACATCCAAGTTGGACTTCTCCCAGGTAGTGGTGGTGAATCCATGGCTCTCCAAATATTGAACTGCATGTCCCATCATTACTGCTATAGGTCATGCTGGCTGGGACTGAAGCAAGTTGTGAGTCCAACAGTATCTAGAGGACCACAAGTTCCCCTCCCTCCACAGCTCTGTGGCTCCCAAGATGTGGCACTGCAACTCTCATCAGTCCTAAGCAACATAGCCAATGGAGAGGGATAATGGGAGCTGCTCTTCAGTCTCGTCTGTACATTCTCCAGTCTTGCTATAGTACACTGGTTCTCAATCCTTTGTCCCAATTCTTTTCCCATGGGGAATCAAACTCTAGGCTCCAAGGTCGTAATCCAGTGCTCAGACCACTACACCATGCTGGTTCTCATAGCACTGAGTTAAATGGAAAAAAAATAATCCAGCTCTAAGGCAGCTTTCCATCTTGTCTGCTTCCCCAAAGGGAGGTATGATTTTAGCATGACACTAAGTGAAACTAACAGTTTTGCTCTTTCCTGCATTCATTTTTTGCAGCTTTGTTGCTGTTGTTAAAATAACAACAACAATAATAATAATTTGCTACCTGCCTCTCCTCAAAGCTTGAGGTTGGGGTACAACAAAGGTTAAAATACAATTAAAACCAGCATACCAATTAAAAACACATTATAATCAAAATACACTAAAACATAAAACCAATCGATACAAATATGATGTAATTAAAATCATAATTAAAATGCATCGTAATTAAAAATAGACTGAGTAGGCCTGCCAGAAGAGATAGGTCTTTAGCAGTTTTTAAAATTCAGACAGCATATTTTGCTGTCCCATATTTGTTGTGTGCCCTCAAGTATTTTCCAACTTAGGGTGACCCTAAGAGAAATCTATCACTGGGTTTTTTTGGCAAGATTTCTTCGAAGGGGGTTGCCATTGTCTTCCTTTGAGGTTGAGACAGTGTGAGTTGCCCAAGGCCACCCAGTGGGTTTTTCATGGCCCAGACCCTGGCCCAGGTGCTCTATACATAGAGTAAATATGTGTGTGTGTGTGAGAGAGAGAGAGAGAGGTGCTTTCTATCCCAAATGATTTTTTTTGGAATAGCTTTTTTCCTTCGAAAATGAGCTGAACACTCACCTGCCTCCAGTTATTGGGACTAAGGAACAGCCATTAAATGTGTTCGAAAAGCACTTCCCAGTTTCAGCTCTGACCCTCACCTGGCAGAATTAAAGCAATCACCCATACCTGAAAGGAAAGGATTCAAGAGTGACGGTGATGACAGCTAAATTACAGCATAAAAGTGTGTTTCCCTCCCCAATGAGCCAGTGGCTGTGAAGCTGGGATTAGGGGGACCCGGGAAAACCGCCTGGCATTCCTAAATTAATCGATATAAATCTTGAGCGCTTGCATTTGTCCACCAATTACATGGGATATTTATCACAGCAGAAAGGGACACTGATCTCTGACCCAGAGACATTTCCCGCAAATGAATCAATTAGTTCCGAAGCCCTTGGGCCTGCAGGCTGAGGAGAGAAGGTTTCATTTGGGAGTGAGGGAAGGGCACGGGACTTCTATGCCTCCAACCCAGCCCGGAAAGGGGCCAACGCAAAGCCTTCTCCTTCCTCCGGCTCATGTCAAGATTCACCGAGTAACCCTCAAGATTGTAGAAATCCTTCGTCTGAAATTAAGCGGTAGCCCCCAAGTTATTTGTAAGTTTTCTAATATGAACTGTATCTTCATGATACACTTCTGTATGTTTTTATTTGCCTTGTATTTACAACAACAACAACAACAATAATAATGATTAATAATAATAATAATAATAATAATAATAATAATAATAATAATATTTATTTCTATCCCGCCTCTCCCCATGGATCGAGGCGGCGAACAACAACAATACATTAATTACATTAAAAAACATACTCAATCCTCCCCACCCACCAACCCATCTAAAACCAACCCCCTAAGTAGTAGTGGGAAAAAGAAGAAGGAATTTTGGGCGCTGCAGTTCAAAAAAGGAAGATTTATTTTTTCACTCTCTACAAAATCCCCAATGGAAAGTTTACAGCAAGGCTTGGCAACGGGGAAACTGAATCACTGGTCGTTTTTGCAGTTCTCCACTGGGTCCGGGAGGTGGCTGGGGAGGGGACCCATCTTTTGCAGCATGTGGGGCAAGGAGAGTTACCCCTTCTTTCCATTGCTGTAACCCACCCAAACACAAAAAAGCTGCCCCCTGCTTGGCGATGGAGCCAAAGGGGTGGGAAAATTTCTGGATGCTTGAGATCCTTGGGAAACCATTTGGGGCCCCCAAGAAAGGAGATACCAGGGCCGTGCTTCCCCACGAACCCCGTGTGGATACAAGTGGAATAGAATCCCAACTCAGTTGTGGAAACCCACTGGGTCACCTTGGGCAAGTCACACTCTCTCAACCTCAGAGGAAGGCAAAGGCGCCTCCCCACTTCTGAAAAAACCTTGCCAAGAAAGCCATATAAAAGGCTCACTTTATGGTCACCATAACTTGGAAGTGACTCGAAGGCTCGCGACAACAGCAGGCACGTCTAGGGAAGATTAGGGGATCAACTAGAACAAGGTGCCTCCTTTCCCTAGAACGCACCCCAAAAGCAAGGCGCATGAGGGGAAACCACACCAGCTCTGATGCTGATAAGGTGAACTTTTCTCCTCCCATCAGAGGCAAACATAAACTTGCCCTCGCTCTCCTTTCAACCAAAATAGCTTCAAATATATTCCCTGTACATTGCTTTTCTTTTATTCTGTTGCAGAGGTTAAAAAAAAAAAAAAACCCACCCAGTCTGAGAAAATAAAATGAAATTTAAAAAATACAAATCTGGCATCTCCCAAATAACCTAACAGGGACAATATTGCAGTATGTGGTCACGAAGGAAGATTTCCAGCCATTACATTAAATGAGGACACAGAAAAATACTGTTTGAACCCTTCTAGACCTGTCTGCATTTTGAGAGTTGTTGAAATGCTGGCATTATGAAGCTGTTTTCATTTACATTTATTATTGTAAAGAAAGAAAGAAGTTGTATACTTTTACACTTGCGATCCAATTAAAGAATTCCTGCATTCCAACTTGCCCTTGGCAGCTTTTGTTTTTTTTATTATTATTATTATTAGGGGAATACAAGTTGCAGAAATAGGACCTTGCTCCAGCTATTAAAAATCAGGCATGCAGAGTTATTGACCTGTTCCCAGGCAGGGTAATAAATGACCTCCATGTCCGAGTTCTCTTCTACCTTTCCTGAGAGGCAGTGTGGAAGAGTGGTTAAAGGTGTTCTCTTCTGGCCTTGAGCCAGCCATCTGAGGCCGCAGATTTTAAATATCATGAGAAGTTGTTAGCAAGTTGTTCCTTCTTCTCTTTCCATTGTGATTTTCTGTGTAGGAGTGGGAAGGCATACTGGAGAAATGGGGCAACCCAGTGCCCACTCCTTGCCCTGAGATGAGGGTATGTCAGGGTGTGTTTGGGTGTGCGCCCTTTGCTAATCTGCCTCAGACAGCAAAATGTTTTGGGCTGCCCTGTGGTGCTGTCCTTGGGACAGGCTTCTCTTCTGTCCTCCTTGCTTTTGAAGAAACCTTTAAAGAAATCTCAAGCATTGTTACTTTTCCTAAAAAGGGGACTTGGCTGTTGGCTCCCCCATTCTGGTATGGGAAAACCCACTCTGGGTTTTAGTCCAAATATTAAGATTGCTCCTTTGAGGTGCCCCTTTCTGCGTCTACTCAAGCTATACATGATCTTTTCTGAGGTTACAGGTCGCTATGTTCCTTCTTGCCTTTTTACTGCTGTATGATGTGGAGCTGGATTTTAAAGGTTTCAATTTTATTTTATTTTTGGCCCCACTGTGTGTGGGCAGGAGGGGAGGGGGGATGCCCATTCCACGTTCCTAGGTTAGAGACAAAAGCTCTAATAACTTTGGAAGGGAGCTGCGCTGTCTATAAAAAATCAAGAAACGACGCTGCTCCCAGACTTTGCTCGGATTCCTCAATACCTAATGGATCAGCCCTTTTCCCACAGAGCTGAGCTCTACAGCACAGCTGGAATAAAGCAGCCAGCAGCCATGCCAGTAAGAACATGGCCAGATATATTTCATGCCATTAATCACATGGGCAAAACCCTTCACAGCCTCAGCGTTTGGTTGCTCCAGTCCCAACGATGGGGCTTTTCATACATTAAAGTGCCAAAGGCTCCGTGATGAATGGCACCGGGAGGGAATAAAACCCAAACCGCTAAAAGCCGAGAAGGCAACCCCATCGCAGAAATGTATATTTGAAGTATGAGACTCATTTCTCAGGGTCTGTTTGCAGAGATTATCGTCCAGAGTAACCGATCCTCAGGGAAAGGGCACACCATGGGGGGAGGCAGGGTTGCAAATGGGGCTGATTCACACATTACAAGCAGGCACATTTGATGCTTGGCCACTTCATATCTCCTACGATCATCATCTTTTTTTGAAGAGGGAATGTGTTGTACACATGGGGACACATGGTAGAAACATATCCAAGAGCCATGGTTGGCTACCACACCTTGAAAAGAATAATGCAACCTGGCTGGATCAAACCAAAGGCCTCTCAAGTTCAGCAACCTATTTCCCACAGTGGCTAATCCAGTGTTTCTGGGAATCCCCCAAGCAGAAGACCCCCCCAGTAGCATATAACTAGTGGTGAAGAATAGTTTTGATGGTGTCAACAGAAGAGTTGCAACCTAGTACTCTGCACAGTTTAGACCATCCTTTTAATCCAGTCCAATTCATCCATATTTGGAGAGAAGGAGATTTGTTAGATGTGGATCTAACGAAAGTTACATGCTCTGGGTATAATGGCAAGCTAAGAATTACAGAGATCCATGCAATAAATGTGAAATATGTGAATATAGCAAACACGGAGGAGTCTTGGCCCCGTTGAAGAATATTTGAAATTCAAAATACTTGACAACACAAAACTTTGAAAACCTGTCCTGTCGACTTCCACTTTGTGTGTTAAATTTTCTGCCGGTTTCATGCGCAAGTTTTGTCTGTTGTAATTACTGCTTGTCTAGTGCCCACTGTGTGTTTAATCATTTCTGGTGGTTTCTGTTATTGCCTATTGCATATTTTTTAAAATCCATTTCAATCCTGCCGTGTTATTTAACCAGCCGTTTTGCATTCGTTCCACAGCGGGCAAGTATTTTCCATTAATGTGCTTGGCATTTACTGCATGGACCTCTGTAATTCTCAATTGATAATTAGGTGCAGTCTATGTCACTTTTGTTAAAAGAGTGTCTCACATCGCAATACTTTTTGGCATCTTCTGTCTTGATTCACATTGCCACTACCTTGAGCACTTTTTACAATTTGGTCTTAGGCCCATCTTAGCCAGATAACTTGCCCCGTTCCTGTTCTCGTTAATGTCTGTCAAGTTGACCTTGATGCATGGCACCCTTAAGAGGTGACTCTTAGAGCAGCAAACGATCACAGAGCTCCTCTTGCTGTTAACTGCCACAAATTTACAGTGACTCAACAATGAGAGACCTCTAGTCACCCTATTGTCATCAGCCCTGCTCAGGTCTTGGAGATTCAGGGCGGCCGTGGCTTCTTTGATTGAATCTATCCATCTGTAATGCACTCTTCCTCTTTTCCTACTGCTTTCTACCTTATCAAACATTATTGTCTTTTTCCAGTGAGTCTTGTCTTCTCATGACATGTCCAGAGTACGACAGCCTCAGTTTAGTCTCTTGGCTTCTAGGGAGAGTGCAGGCTTGATATGCTCTCAGACCCATTCATTTGTCTTTTTAGCAGCTCCACAGTATCCATAGAACTTTCCTCCAGCACCACGTTTCAAAGGAGCTCATTTTCATCCTATCAGCTTTCTTCACTGTCCAGTTTTCACAACCATGCTTAGAAATTGGAAATATAGGGCATGGACAATCCTAACTTTAGTATTCCGTGAGATATTTTACACTTCAGAACCTTGTCTAGTTCCTTCATAGCTGCTCTTCCAAGTCCTTTGTTTGATATCTTGTCTCAGTGTTTATTCTGATTAATGTCTGGGCCAAGGTATGGAAAATCTTGAACTATTTTAATTCTCCATTGTCTGCTTTAAGGTTATGTAAATCATCTGTGGTCATTTTTTTTTGTTTTCTTAACATTCAACTGTAAATTCCCTTTTGCACTTTCTGCCTTGGGTTTCTTCAGGAATGTTCCAGGTCTTTTGCTGTTTTCTGCTAGTAGTAGGGTGTCATCTGCCTGTCCAAATTGTTGGTGTTCCTTCCTCCAATTTTCACCTCTTTCCTCTGAGTCCAATCCTGCTTTATGTATGATAAGTTCAGCATACAAGTTGAACAGATGCGTGATAAAATGCCAATTGGAAGCCATTCCGTTTCTCTGTATTCTGTCCTAACAGCAGCTTTTTGCCCTGAGTACACGTTCTGTGTCAGGACAATCAAATGTTGTGGCGCACCCGTTATAGTAAAGTTTCCTCTCTGTGTCTGGGGGGAAAAGCTTCCTGTAGCTAAAGTGTATCCATGCTGATAGGTAATATTGTGGCATAGCAATAGTTATTATTAGCAAGGAATGCAAATAAATTAGGCACGGCTGTGTTGAAAGCGATTATGGTTAGGAGCTCACAAAAAATGAGTGCCGTTGTTACAAATGGCAGCAAATGAGCATGCGATGGGCCAAATTGGCTGAGCCACATATGCACAAAAGAGATTCATAGTCCCACATTACTGATGAGCCAGCTTTTCGGGCCGGCTGCGGCGCCAACCTGAACCTGCTTGGATATTCCACCCAGAACACAAGTAACCCCTGGGGGTCTGGGACTCTAGCCAGGTTGGGGAACTTGCTCTGCTCTGTTTCGGTTTTTTTGCCCTGTATATACACCGAAGACTGTTGCAAGGGTTTGGAAGAGATGGAAGCCCCCTTTTAGGTTTGACAGGTCAAGACCAAAAGCTGACACCAGACGCAAGACATCAATGCTGCCTAGAATTCTCTATAGAAAAGGCTATACGGGAAGTGGGAACAGAATTTCCCCAGGATGGAACTATGACATTTGAAGTGGGATCTACTTGCTGTAGCACATTTTTTTCAAAGAAATGCTCTCAGCCTGAG
Source organism: Ctenosaura bakeri (assembly GCA_948474755.1). NCBI lineage: Eukaryota > Metazoa > Chordata > Lepidosauria > Squamata > Iguanidae > Ctenosaura > Ctenosaura bakeri. The sequence goes on from CAOLHI010002146.1 coordinate 285,936, forward strand.
ATTCCTCCCCTTTGTTCTCTCAGTACTAACTGGCCCGTTCTCAGATGGCACACATGCAGTCCACCACTGGAACCATGAAAAGGGTGACTGATTTTGGGACAAGCTGCCAGAGCTTTTGCTTTGCTGGCATCGCTGTCGGGGACCCAGGGTCATTGCCATGCCATGATGAGGCAGCCAAGGAGGATTTTTAGGAAAAACGTC